>JAUPMG010249902.1:0-21916 GCA_031762675.1 Pachysandra terminalis
AAACATGAATCGGTGTTTTGTGTGCAGAAACATCTCCGATATGCGGTTTTGACTTTATAAATACGGATTGTAGTAAAATCCTTTAAAAAAAGGGGTTTTTTTTGTAATAATTGGGAAGTTTGTATAAAAAAAATATAATAATAAATCTGTTTTATATTATTTAGTATGCGGATTAGAGTAAAATTATAAAAATAAAAGGATTTTTTTAGAGATTTTTATGACAATATAAAAATAGTTTTGGTTCATACTGAAAATAAGGATAAACTAGGTTGATAGGAAGATAAATTGAGATTATTTTATATTATTTCCTTTGTATACGTGGTCGAGTATAAAAATAAAAATAAAAATATTTTTATATATGAATTATAATTTATCTCTATATATATATATATATATTTTATTTATCTTTATTATTATTAATTATTTCTCTCACTAACAATAACAGCTGCTATCGACTGTGTCAGATAACATGTGCGTGTGGCAGATGTACAAACCCCGTTAAGAAGTCGACACGTGATCTCAAGTTGATGCTGCGAAGCCAGTGGCTTACTGACACGTGGAATCCGTGGAGAATTATCTTACGCACACAGTTATTTATTATACCCGCCCGCCGTATACATTTTTAATTTTATTTTTATTTTTGTTTGGTAAAGCACGCCGTATACATAATAAATAAAAAATGCGCAAGTGTTGCAACTTGGGTTGCTGGGACCCACTCCCAATCACAAATTTTTAACGATTGATCACCGGCCCCAACCGACTTCCTCGCCGAGTTTTTACTAATCACTCTTCAGAATCCTCCTGTTTTAACATCGTTGACAAGAGTCAAAGATTCATAGCCGGCCAGACCTCCTAAAATTTTATCTAATAGAAGAAGAAAAAAAAATAGATATAATATATAAATAAATAAAATATAGTTATATATATACCTTGTATTGGTGGACTGCTCCTCTTTACACAGCAATTAAAAACTATTAAAAACAAAATAATGTCTAAAATAAAGTTAAATTTCAGTTTCTTTAGTCTTTTAAAATTTCTTTTCATATCAAATGATATATATATATATATTTAAACTATTATTAAAAGGGAAAGTACTTTTTAAGTTTTTTTAATGGTTATAAATTATAAATATTTGAATTATCTTTTTTAAGCTTATAAAATATATTTATTTCATAAATAATTAAGTGTTATAATTAATCATCATTTAAATTAATATAAATCATGGTCTTTTCATACCTTTATTTTCTTTGTTTTTAGTTAAAATAAATTAATAGTTACATTTTTATGATTAAAATATCCTTATTCTTGCAATATTGAGATATTAATAGATAAGTAGATTAGAAACCCTATCTGCGAATATTTAGTAATAATCTAATAATGTTATTAGATTAAATAGTTATAAAAATTAAGAATCAAATCAATACGAAAATTCAAAAAATAAAATTATTATTAAAAATAAAGAATCTAATTGCAAAAGAAAATCAAGAACAAGATTAATAAAAGAAAATTAAGATTTTAGTTAGTATACAAAATATAAATTTAACAAATTAAGAAATCTAAATAACTAAATAAATCAAGATAATAAACCATTGTCAAAATCTTGAATTTAATTAGTTATAAGAATCTTACTAATGAATTAAATAATCTAGTTATTAAATTTAGAATATAACAGATTTAAAAAAATCTAATTAAGCACAAAAAATCACATTAAAATTATAAAAATCAAGAGTAACTAATTATCAAAATAAAATTTTAACTAATTATAAAATCGATATTCTAACTAATTATGAACATCATGAATTCTAATTAATTATGAAATACCCTTATCCGAAGGAAGAAATCTACCCCAAATTAAATTTAACTTTTACAGCAGTTCTTTTGAAGCACATGGTGAAACAAAAGGAAGAAGAAGTGACCTTGGAATTGCATCTATGCATCTATTGAAGGAATTATTACTTAAAAAAAAAAATCATTGGATTCTCAAAGCACCAACATGGATGATTATACAATTAATGCATAATTATATAAATCATGTTTACTTAACAATTGTTGTATATGGAAAAAAAAAATATTCTACGTCCGGGTGGAGTAATATCACTTCCAATTAATTTGTGGCCACATAGACTAGTGGCCACAGCTACTCCGGTTAAGGTAGAATCCGATTTAGGATTAATATGTTTTTTAAAGTTTTAGATGGATACGTGATAGAAAATAATTGGGTCGAGTATTTCCTCATCCGGGCATAGAATTTTCTTCCCTGTATTTGAGGCTTGGTTCATACAAATCGGGTTCAATTGGATGATTACAACCATCTTATAAATGCACTTTCGTGAGGATTTGTGGTTCTAGTTGTCTTAGAATATAACTTTAGAGTGAAGTAATAATTGGATTAGGTTTAGCACATATTTCATTTAAGTTTGGGATTTATCGACAAGTTTTACGTTATAAACTAGAAGAAAATAGTTTGCAATATATTCTTGTATTATTTTGGCATAATGATTACACATAGACACCGAAGAAGCCAGTAACCCATGTAGCCCTTTGTAGCACTTTTTCCTCCAAGGAAAAAAGCTCACAGCATCACTTAAAAAAGAGAGAATTAACTTTAGTTAAATCCAAGTTAACTAATTACTTTTATCTTTTATTTCTTTTTACACCTTTAAACTAGTCTATTATTTTTCTCTCTCTCTCTCTCAACGAATAGAAACCCCATGCTTTCTTCTACGAATCCTTCACCGGCATTGGACCGGTGTGAAACACTAAAACCAATACCCTAAAATCTAAAATCTAAACCCTGAACCCTACAACCCCAAACCCTAAACTCTAAAACCATAAAATTTAAACTCAACACTCTAAACAAATAAGAACTATATGAAAAAGAAAAAAAAATTAATTAAAAAAAAAATCTAGTTGCTTATTTCTCCGATAATCGTCTGTCTTTTCACGCTGGTCTAACATCATTGAAAGATTCGTAGAAGAAGATATGTGGTTTCTATTAGTTGAGAGAAAAAGAGAAAATAATCCACTAGTTTAAAAGTGAAAAAAAAAAATAATTAGTTAACTTGAATTTAACTAAAGTCAATTATCTTTTTTTAAGTGAGGACACGACACTTTTTCTTTGGAGAAAAAATGCTATAAAAGGCTACAAGTTGCTACATAGGATCCATTTCATTGTGCTTACATGGCATCATGCGATTTGTGAAGCCAAAATAACCGTAAGAAAGTATCACAAACGATTTGCTTCTTTATAAAACTGATTTGCTTCCTTACAAAGCCACCAATCCTTACACAAAGATGATTTGGATAGACTTGATCGGGTTGACGGATGGGAAGGACCTGAATGGGCAACTCAATCCGACTCCAATAGATAACGGGTCCAAGCTAGCAAATCCCGTACCGTACGATTCATTCTTCAGAATCATCGGTAGGGTCAATTCCTCGGTGAAGAGGAAAAGACCAAAAAAAAAAAAAAAAAGACTCGGTTGTCCGCCACGTGTCATAACTCGAGGACGTCACGTCTGTAATTCCGAAGACAGCTAGAAAGCCTAGAAAGAGAGATCAAGTTGCGGCTTTACGAGGTCGACATTTTCTACGACACGTGTCTCTCAGAGCAGCTTTACTCATCTCCTATCGCCACGTGTCAGAAAGTACTCATCTCCTTAGCAGTGGCGACTTTTTTAGGCGTCGCCGATCGATATGGCGCCGAAACCACGTGTCTTCTTGGAGCTTCTCCTAATCAACACGTGTTTCCTCGGTTTTGGTGAGGGCAGTTTCGGAATAGTTTAATACTTTCAGGGTACTGGTTCTACTGAAACTCTTCTTCTTCTTCTTCTGTATATATATTTGTTTCAAATCTCTTTCACGGCTCTGTTCCTTTTTCCGGCGCGTTACCGGCGGAACTTGGCTCCTTAATCTGAGTTTCTTCGAATCTGATCGGAGAAGCAAGAACATTACAACTGTTATAATCCAATTTCGTGATTTTCTTCTTCTTCGCCGGAGCTAGTGAAACAGATCATATTTCTCTTCAGATGGACGGATACTCGAGAGATCTGTTGCCGAGCTTCAGCTCCTGCGATAAACGTCCACCGGAATTCGCAGAGATAACCGATGATAGAGAAGAGATCGAGCTGAATCTAGGGCTCTCTTTAGGAGGTTGTTTTGGAGTAGACCGGAAGGAAAAGGAACTTGTACTGTCGCCGTCGATCTTAGGCTTGATGACGCCGGTAAATGAGGACAGTATTGCAGCTCCGATATCTGTTGCATGTCATGATGCTCTGCTAAGGACTTGTTCGCTTCCAATGGAGACGGAAGAAGAGTGGAGGAAGAGAAAGGAGTTGCAGACATTGAGACGGATGGAAGCGAAGAGGAAGAGATCGGAGAAGCAGAGGAGCTTCAGGACAGTTAGAGATCGAGGTTCTACAGGATTATTCTGCCCTAATGCGTGTACACGGTTTGGGCTGCATTCTTGGGCTGCTGCTGCTGCACGAGGACCCAATGAATCAGTTGCTGCTGGTGCAGCTTTGCAAGGATTGCCACCACCACCACCACCACCACCATCATCACAAGGGTCAGTTGGATCACAAGGGAGCAGCTCATATGGGGTTTCTGAATTCGAATGCAATCCAGTTCAAGGTGATTTATTTTCCTTAAAATCAATGGTGAATGCTTATATAATGAACTGTTCTAGTTTATTGTAGCTAGATTACTGTTCTTTGAAATCTGTTTGCAAATTTCAAGATTGTAGATTTGTTTTCACAGAATTCTCTATTGTGGTTTTAGTTTTTCCCTAAATTTGAGTATTTCTTTTGTGTTGTATTTTTCAGCTTGGGGTTCTTTAGAGCTTGTAATTTAGGCATTGTGGGAGTTGAAGTGCTCTATTATATAGAACTTGTTTCTGAAAATTTTGGGTCCAAAGCCTTCTAATAATGTTCTATTTAAATGGGATTTAGATGTTTTAATCAAAATTTGGCATCCTTTATGGTTTCAATTGTTACATTTCCGATGTATAGGCGTGTGCGTGATAGAGCATACGAATATTTCATTAGTATAATTGTCACGTTTCTTGAAGGATATGAATTTTTTGCTTTAAGTCTTGTGTTCACTTTCCAAATTCGAACCGTTTTACGTTGAAGTACATGTTTATTCCATTACTATAATTGTCGTATTTCTTGAAGGATATGATTTTTTTGCTTTATATCTTGTGTTTCACTTTCCAAATACAGTTATTTCCGTTAACCGTTTTTCGTTGAAGTACATGTGTATTTCCGTGTGTATTTCATTAGTATAATCGTCATATTTCTTGAAGAATATGAATTTTTTGCTTATGTCTTGTGTTCACTTTCCAAATACAGTTATTTCCGTTAACCGTTTTTCGTTGAAGTACATGTGTAATCCATGTGTTTCTCATTAGCATAACTGTCATATTTCTTGAAGAATATGAGTTTTTTGCTTTATGTCTTGTGTTCACTTTCCAAAAACGGTTATTTCCGTTAACCGTTTTTCGTTGAATTACATATGTATTTCCATATGTATTTCATTAGTATAATTGTCATTTTTTTTTAATATTTTCTCCCCCTCAAATTCGTAAATATCTGAAGGATTTGAATTTTTTGCTTTGTGTCTTGTGTTCACTTTCCAAATACGGTTATTTCAGTTAACCGTTTCTCGTTGAAAAAGTTATGCATTCATTAGAGGTATAATTATAAGAATCTCCATTTCGTAATCTTGACGAAGATTCGACTGTTATATACATGTTTATGTAGTTATATGTTTTAGTTTCTTTATCTTAGGGTCCCCCATACATGAACCAAAGCTTAAAAGAATCTGTTATATGTGTTTTAACCCTGTCAATGAAATCAGAAAATCTGTAAGAAACTATCACTGCTATAAGCTCAAGTGATAGAATTCACTTCAAGTCAATGCTTCCATACTTTTGGGAAACAATTGTGTGCTTAAGTCATAGTGTTGTTAGAATCTTACAGTTCAAATTCCATTTTCTATCTACTTCCTGAGTTGATTGGGGTTTTTCATTCAAATTTTACGTATCACTACTCGAATTTTAAACCCTATCAACTCATGTAGTTTGAATCGAAAATGAACAGAGCTATTTTGCGTATGTGAGATCGTATCTGAACTACAAATAATGTAATTATGTACAAGAAGAAAGAGATAACTGAGAGTACACGATGAATAAAATGATAACGAGAACTTATTTAAATATTTGGAAGTGGTTGTTAATATTGAAATTTGTTTTGTCCACTTAAATTAAATATGTTGGACAGAGTTGAAGAAACATTCGTATAACTTGAGTTTGCCATAGTTTATTTTGATTTCAATTATGACTAGCAAATAGTATGCATGAAATATGAAACAATAGTTGCTTATGAGAAAATATAGAAAAAGAAGGAATAAAAGGATAAGTGAAATGGAAATAAACTATTTTATAGTTGCATGATAAAGCCATCATCCATGTTGGTTTGATGGTATAGGTTTGGACCTCTCATTGGGGAGGTGGTAGGATCCTATAATACTAAGGTAAGTTAGCTTTGTCGTGTTTGTATAACCCTTGTTACATCACTTTGTGGACTTATCTCACCTGCTTTGATCTGTTGGGTCCACGAACCAATGGCCCAAACAGAGGGACAGCCAAAAAGACAAATTGTCAATAAGCAGGAGCTTGATAATGGTAACAATATTGATGGATGGAATTAAAAGTTCGCTTATTTGAGCCTTAAGTATGTTAGATCGTTTAGAGTAAACAAGACAACCATATTATGAAAAATTAATACGTTATGGTTATGACTTGATTGAGTCAACTAGGATTACGAGGCTAGGATAGCAAATTGTATGAGATTCTACACCCCAAATTCTGGAGTTCAATTATATTCTCAAAAATCATACCGAAGGTTAAGGTCATTTAGTTAAACAAGCGTGAGCAAACCCTGGGAGGACATAATTATTGGATTAATCAAATCATAGTTAATTAGTTCCCAGCCTTTTCTGGAAGAACAAGAATAATAAATTATTAAAAGGTATTTTTTTGGTATATGATGTTATGTAGGTTGGCCGAACCAGACAGAACCTACCGATTAACCTATGCCATGTCAGGCAAGTTTAGGTTGACTTTCTTCCACACGCCAGTAAGACTGTTAGGTTTGGGTTCAACCCTTCAATATGTCGATCTGTAACACTTAATTAATAATGTACGTATATGTAAATAGTACCTGTATATATATATATATATAATATTTAAAACAATTAAATGTAATACATTATATGTAATTAATATGTTTAATAATCATTCAACATTCAATATCCAATATATGAAATAAATATGCAACAATTTGATTATTATCAATTTAAAATTTTATACCAAGACAAATGAGTTGAATGGGAGAATGGATTTGAGTTTAGGTCCCTCTTAAGGGTTCGGTTCAGGTTGGCCATCTCCAACCCATTTAATAAAACGGGTAAGGTCGGACGGGGTTGAGATACATTAATATAAATCTTCAAACCAATCTTCTTCTTTTTTTCCTTTTATATTTTTAACTTTTTAAAAGTCTTCCCTGTTAGGTAAGCTGCTTGCTAGTAAGATAATAAAATCAGGTGAATTTGAACCTTGACTGCTGAATCTTAGGTTTTAAACTACAGGCTTGAGCAGTGGCTTAGCCTAATTTTGGAATCACTAGACTGTTCTGACCAGATCTTGCTTAGCTCGGTTTGTTTACATACATATAACTTTAGAGCATTGAAACCATGATCCTAACATGACAAAAGTTCTATTTTGTAATATTATAGGTTCAACTAGCTAGATGACTGCATTCTATCATCATATAACTCAAGAACCCCATTGCTTAAATCTGAAATCCATCTAGCAGAGGATTAATCTTGATAAAATGCGATTGCTATTATGGGAGATCGTTGCATATTGTTATTTTTTACTTTGACTGACATTATGTGATCTTTTTCTTTAATTGCATGTAAAAATGTAGATTCATGTGTTAAAATGTAGCTTGCATGCCCAAGTTATGTTTTGTACATTTAAGCTTGATACTGGAAACAAGTAATCATGTAAATTCTGTGACCTGTGTTTTTTTCATGTTGAGCATCTCAGGATTGAGCAATTGCACTGAAGCAAGAAGCCCGGCCAGTGTTCAGTCATTGCCGGAGTATGGCGAGCAGAAACCAGTAACCATGGCTGGAACATCGACGACTGACAAATCAGGCAAGCTTACCGGAGTGGAGATGGACAATTCATCTAAGAAACGCAAGGTTACCGACAATGGAGCAAGGGAAATGGGCAAGAATGTGATGGAGGATATGCCATGTGTGTCTACCAGAGGAAATGGCCCTAATGGTAGGAGAATAGAGGGTTTCCTTTACAGGTATGGAAAGGCGGAGGAGGTGAGGATAGTGTGTGTTTGTCATGGCAGCTTTCTCTCGCCGGCAGAGTTTGTCAAGCATGCCGGTGGCAGTGATGTGTTGAACCCCCTAAGGCATATAATGGTAAATCCTACCTCTGCCTTCTTGTAGTTGTGGTGTTCATGTCAGACCATGCAAACAATGGATGGGGAGAAACAATAGAACACATACAAAACAAAACAGAACAGATAGATGAAGTGCTTCTTTCCTCCCCAACATGAAAAATTTTGGTTCAGCTATTTCTTGGCAAGGAAAGAAAGAAAGATGATTAAAAGGCAATGGATAAATGTTAGCATGTACCCTTTTTCTTTGTTAGAATTTTTACATTACTTTATGAGGATCATTTCTTTTCTTTGTTTCCCCTTTAAGCACAAGTGCCAAGTTACCATACAAAGCAGAATCAGGAATATTAAAACCTGTACTAAGCCATTATACCAGCACAGGTTGTCCCTTGAAGATGGGTATGGGCCACACTGGTTTCCCATCATAATATAATTCCTGAGAAGGGGGTATATTAGACCATAAGTCTTATATTTTAGAATAGGACAACATTGTATAGAAATTGACAATGTAGGATTTATTTGCAATTAAGGTAAAGTATTGGGCTAACTTAAAAAAGTTGGTGGATTTCAGGGATTAAGCCTTGGGCCCAAACGTATGAGATAAAGTAGAATGGGCCTGGTCCATGGGTTGAGGTGAGGGCAATTTAGCCTTTTTCTTATATTTGAATTTATATTTATCGAGTGGAAGGAGGGAGAGTTACTTAACCCCTCAATCCACTTGAGCAAAAAGCGAACTTTGACAACGACGAAGAATTCGAAGCTTGGTACTCACTCCATACAAAACAACCCAAGAACATTTGAAGAAACACTTAACTATTACAGACGCAGATGAGTAAGCTCCGAACCAAGTGCGATCTGGAAAGGCAACAACAACCGCCATTCCATATCCAACTTAGATTCTTAAGCTTGTATAAATATATTTTTAAAGTTTACGGAGTTAAAAAATAAATATCCTTTTAAAGTTTATGGAGTTAAAGAAGGTACTTTAGTCTTTAATGTGGTTGAATCAGTAATTGAAGCCTGTATAAATATATTTTTAAAGTTTACGGAGTTAAAAAAATAAATATCCTTTTATAGTTTATGGAGTTAAAGAGGTACTTTAGTCTTTATTGTGGTTGAATCAATAATTTTTAATAATTTTTTAAATGGAGACTTAACTAACAGAAGGGAGGTGTGTGATCTCTCTTTAAACCTCAAAGGAGGTAACTGTAATTTATCCTAAAATAAATCAAAAAATAATATTATTTCTTATTATATTAAATTTTATCATACCAAAAATCACTTTTAGAAATTTAAAAAAAATTGGCATGCTTTAGGATATACCCTTTGCCTTTATGGTACATATAATTATATCTAAATTATAATTTGCATTAATGGAGACTTTGGAAAATATTTCTAATTTATTTATACATAAACAAATACACTTTTAGGGGATTTTTGATTTTCTGTAATTATGAATTAGCAGAATGATTTTTTCTAGAAAGAAAAAGAAAAAGATAAAATATTCCTTTAAAGAGTTCTTTGGGGAAAATAGATATGGTTTTACTCTTCAATCTTCAACTTCTTCTATTTGTTGTATGAGAAATTGTGAGAGTTAGAGGAGGAGGAAGAGGGAAATGGCAAATAAAACAAATCCTAATTTATCATTATGTTTATTTAAATAGTGTTACTTTAAATTCCTAGACAATAACTAAGGTGTATAAGCTTTTTCATTATAGTATTTACCCGATGGATCAGGCGGGCTAACCCAAACCCGACCTGTTTATTCACGGATTAACCCGATCCACGGATTGGAAACTCGAATCCCAATCCGCCAAAATGCAGACGGGTTCGGGCAGGATGACCGGTTTAGGATTTTCTGTAATTATGAAAATAATCTAGGTAACAGAATGAATTTTTCCAGAAAAAGATAGAATATTCCTTAAAGAGTTCTTTTATGCCAGATAAGTGATAACTTTCATTCCCAGCTCAAACTTTTTTATTCTACGTTTCGGATTGGCCATGTGCTGGAACTTAACAGACAACCGTTGGATTAGATAGAAAGTATGTACTTGGCACGGAAACCGATAAACCTTGCAATGTGGAAGTCAACACAACGGTTGAGTCTTTTACCGGTAGCTTCAAAAGTCTTGCATCCATGATAATTAGTATCTCAACCCACCAAATTAAAATGATTTTTCAGTTTGCTTCCTACGTGGACCACGACTATTGATCCATCCATGGTCCACCATATCCGAAATAGTAGCACTCGATACACAATATAATTACTTAAATGCTTTTGATAAAAACAAACAAATCATAAGAGGCTCGTAGGATCAAGTACGGAGAAGAGATCACAGACAGAGTGAAAGAGCAAAGACGATGAACTCACTCTGTAAGCCGAAAAAAAAAAAATCTAAAACCTAACCCTAATATTCTTTTCTATATCTTTTGTGCTTTTCTAGTTTGATTTTTTTGCTTAATTCTAATCTGTAATGAATGATCCAGTGCTTATGTTTTACTGCTTTGGTTAATATGATCGATTTCCGTTTGGATCGTGCTTCTTGATGTAGAAGGTTTCTATGATCGGTTGAGGTTTTTCTTAGTTCCTTGGCTTCTATTAGTTTTTTTTGTGTATTTTTTCAAATTAATCTGGATTTTATTTGCTTTTCTCTGTTCTTCTGTCGCAGTGGAGGTGTTTGGTTTCCATACAATTTGATTTATATTCGTACCTTTTTGTTATTTGGATTCCTTAGAATCGTTTGTTCCTTAGAGATTTTTATCGTCGAAATTGGTATAATGTGATATCTTTCATTTGATTTCAAGTTGGATGTGCTGTGGATTATTCAGTTTGTTAAAGAAGATTCCGTTTAATTGATATTTAATCAGGATGGTTTTTAAGCTTCCTTTGAACTGCTATTCATGGCGGTTCCACATTTGTTACATCAATTTCATTTTGGAACGAAGTAATTCTGAATGATTTTAACAAATGTCAAATGTTAGTGGAAAGAAAATATCCCAGAAATGGGAGTCTTTTTGAATGTTAGAAATGCAGTTGAGAGCTCATTAAGCTGGTATTTTCAATTATTGCTGACAAGGAAGTGCTTGACTTCTACCGCTATTCTTTGATTTTTTTTATGCTGAATCATTTTGTTATAAAATATATAAAAGTCGTTCTATTATGTATATATAGGGTATCCGAGCTCCCTTATTGAACAAGGCTATGCTCTACAAATATCATTTTTGGTCACATGCTACCCTTTGAGTTGCAGGGCTGGGACCTATTTGATTTCTGGATGGGGTCAATGAAAATTGGATAGGTCAAAGATTGACTTGATGTATTGTCAGCTTTCAGAAATATATATTTTCGTTGAATTGTTTACTATAATGGATAGGGAAAAAGTATTTAGATCTCTCTGATGATTGCAAACTTCCGTAATCATATCATGTTGATGGGGCTATAGAATTCTTGATCCGAACCGTCATGTGTGTCCATGAATATGCAACATATAGGTCATAGTACTGTTAATGGAGAATTATTACCACTGATCTTTCTTTCATAGATATTTATTGGAATGGTTATAGTTATACTGTTTAAATAGACGTTTGAATTTGCTTTTAGGGTGAAGGAAATCAATCTATTCATTTGATTTTGGCAGGTTTTGCTCCTTTTCTGATTATATTTCTCATTGGAGGATGTTCTGGAAGGCCTTTCTATCCACTTCCAAGTAAAATAGCGGATAGCAATAGACAACCTCTACAAACATCTCGACCATATAACGTAGCTCATCGAGGTTCTAATGGGGAGCTTCCTGAAGAAACTGCTGCTGCTTACATGGTAATGTCTCTTATTCTTCAGGTCTAATACATACCGTTGAAGGTTTGAGCGAATGTACCTCTCGATTTATTTGGTCTCTTTCTGTCTATATGTTTTGTTTTGATGGATGATAATCAATGAAGATAAAAAAAAAAAAAGAAAATTAACTGTGTTTACCCCTAAACTGTGAAGTATTCTTTCCAAGGCTCTGCTACTTATACTAAACTCCATGCAAATTGATTGAAGTTAATTATGCAAGAGACTAAACCTACTCATGCTAGTTATAATACCAGGACAGGGGCTATAGTAAAGTCAAATTTAATAACTTCTAACTATCAAAACTATTGTTTCAAAACTTTTTTAAATCAGGTCTCAGTGTGAAGTGATATAAAACCGGGGCAGGGACAGAACTTGGCCTTGTTGTGCTAGACTGAATTGTATCAGTTTTATGACTGGAAATCAGGGTTTTAAGTCTCAGGATCTTGGATCGGAATGGTCCTGGCCGATCCTGATCCGGATCAGCGATATCGGCCGGGATCGGCCTAAAAGTTGGATCGTCCTTTGAAAAAAACTTTTAAAAAAATATGGATCGGTCCAATCCAGTCATTGGATTGGTCCAGATCGGCCGATCCGTATCGGTATCGGTTGGATCAGTCTGATCCAAAGCCAATTGAAAAAAAAAAATTGGATCGGCCCGGATCTGCCGATCCGTATCGGTATTGGTTGGATTGGTCCGATCCAAAGTCACTTGATACAATAGTTGTATCGTGGCTTGGGATCGGACCGGTCTTGGCCAATCCTGATACGGATCGGTCCATGCTGGAAATGTGCAATGCAGACCAATTTTTCGAAATATCAGCTTCGTTCATTGTAAATTTCAAAATGTCCTATGTTGTATTTAAACTAGAAAATTTGACATTTTCTTCATTCATTCACATGCAAGTATATGCTTTGTCGCCACTATAGATGGTGAACTACAGGTGTTGTTGTGCTTGTTCACTTGATACATCTAATCTCTTCTGTATTATAGTCATAGAGGAGTAGTTCTCTAAATTTTGAGTGGTTTTTACAGAAAGCTATTGAAGAGGGTGCGGATTTCATAGAAACAGATATCCTTGCATCTAAAGATGGTGTTCTTATATGCTTTCATGATGTGATCCTTGATGCAACAACCAACATTGCAGACTATAAGCAGTTTGCCCATCGTAAAAGGACCTACGAGGTCCAAGGGGTGAATGTCACCGGCTGGTTCACTGGTATGAAAAATATGCTGCTCTATTAGTGACGTTTCTTTGTAAGACAGCCCTCCAAAATCTAATAATTTTTCAGAGAGAATGATGAATAGTTGCTTAACATTTTGTCATTTTAAAAAGGTATGAATATATGATAATTGATTAGCTTTTTGTTGTTAAAGGAAATTTTATAAAGTCAACTTACCATGGATTTTAGGACTCCTCTATAATTATAATACTTTTCTAATGCAAAAAAGAACTTAAAAGTTTTAAGTTTTATAAGTTGTAAAAGAACCCACCTAACTATGGCGTGCACAAAACTATTGAATATCCTACCTATCTTGTAGTTCTATTAAAGCTCTAAATTGGGCTTGGGCTTCTACAACTCTAAAGCTTAAGGATCGTCCTAATAACAGGAGGCTCACATTTTTCTTTTCTTTTTCTTAAAAATTATATATAAAATATGTATAGGATTTGGGTGGGGGATTATAAAATAAAATAAAAAATAGGTGGAGAGGCCAGCTTACACTGTCATATAGTAGTTTTAAAAATAAAAAAAATTGGCAGCCATGCCCCCTCGCCCCTGCCCCCCTTGTTTCCACCACTGATCTCATAATTTAATTTATTTATTATCATTTTGGTCATTAATACCTTCAATTGGAGGCCATATAAACTACTAACTGAAGATTATTTTTGGGATTTGTGCAGTTGATTTTACAATAGAAGAACTAAAGTTACTTCGAGTTAAGCAGCGGTATGAATTCCGGGATCAACAGTATAATGGTCAGTTCCATATCATTTCACACTTTTGGAATTATTTTGTGTTCCCGCATTCCTTGCCATTTTTCAATTTTAAGCTACTTTTTGTTATTAATTTATATATCCCATGGTTAATAATAATGATGGTTGTAATGTTGAAGAAATCTTAAAAGTGAGTTTCTACTCCAAGATGTAGTTGTTTATGATGTATCAATACTGATGCATGATATATCCCTAATACATCTCAAATCTAATATTCTAATCTCTTGGAGAGAACTAAGGGAGTTAAACAGTGTTTTCCAATGCACTCTGACCCGACAGATAGGAGAATCTGGTATTTGAACAATAATGACCATAAGGGAAGAAAAAATTGTGCAGAAAACAAGCAATACGAAAGGAAACGCATGAATGTGCAATTAAAGCTATAAGAAAATAAGTCCAACTTATGAAGATAGAAAGATCCTTGATTTTGGAGTGGTCTAGTTGGAATTGGTGCATTATACCTTGCCTTCCATTTGTAAAGGCTAGTCAGCCTGTGCTACTGTTTTTAACTCTTGGAGAAATCCTTAGTAATATCTTATTCAACCACGTATCTTTGTTTTTTTTTGCTCATAGTTGCTGAAATCGGTATATGAAGAACCTGCTAAAAGCAATGTGTGTTTCTATATTTACACCTTCCTTTCTCAACTTTTATCCATTAGTGACTCAAAACTTAAATGTTTCACTTTCTTTAGTTGGATATAACAATACTTTCATGTTATGATGATTTGACAGGAAAATTTTCCATTATCACCTTTGAAGAGTTTATTTCAATTGCATTGGATGCACCCAGAGTTGTTGGAATCTACCCAGAGATTAAAAATCCTGTTTTTATCAATCAGCGAGTAAGGACTTTTCCTTGTATAATGTGACAGGCAATAGTTAAACAGAGAAAAAATATATATATATGATTTTCAAAATTATTTAGTTCAAAAGGTAGAGGGGTTTGTCTGCATTGTGAAAGCATATTCCATAATGAAATTGAGTTAGGGCTTCCAAAAATTCTAACTAGCTCTTGATTTCATCTATATGATGATTATGGGTCTGCGATCTGAATTGACAGACTTTTTTATCTTAATTTGCCATCTTATGCTAAATGAATGTTTTTGCCTATTTCTTTGCTTCTCAATGTTATACTGCTACTTTTAACAGGTCAAATGGTCACATGGAAAGAAGTTTGAAGACAAATTTGTGGAGACACTTCAGAAGTATGGATACAAAGGCTCGTATATGTCAAAAGATTGGTTAAATCAACCAATATTTGTACAGTCCTTTGCTCCAACTTCATTCATATATATTTCAAACTTGACGGATTCTCCCAAAATCTTCTTAATTAATGATGTGACAGAACCAACACAAGACACAAATCAGGTTTCTCTTTCTTGTCCTGTCCTCTTTCTAAATTATATTGTTAAGTCTTGCAGTTCTGTAATGCTACCGAATTATATACTTGATCAGTTTTCTTGAATTTGGTCTGAAATGAAAAAAAATATGTAAATCGAGTAACAGTATAGTGCTCCCACACATGATGCTTATGCCAAGTATTGAGACCCATGCAGTGCACTCCCACTTGGAAGCCTTCTATGCTTAAAATCTTTTTCATCAGATAGTTATCCTTCATTCTCTTCTTTTGATTTTGTCAAAAACTTAAATGGCCAGAAGTGAGTTTGTATCGGTTCACTTACCTGATCAGATATATTTGTGAACTGTAGGTCTCCTAGGTTGACACTTTGAAAGGTAAGCTCTTGGCCCACTATATGTATTTCCTAGATGGCTTTTTGTGGCCCCAAGTAATAGGGGTGAGAGACTCATTTCACTGATCATCTTGACTAATATTGATAATAATAAAGGTTAGCTTTACCTCTTCAAAACAATTGTTTACTGATGTTTCTATGGCCAATATAAATATAAATAAATCTATAGAAATCATCAAATGGCATCAATTCATACTCAAGAGGCAAAGATCTTTTACGATGTCCAAAGGCAATGATATGTACCATTCGAGTATTTGCATGAGTCTTTTATCATGTTATGTTTTTCAAGTTGCATGAAGATAGTGTGTCATCAAAATAAGTATTAGCATGTTCTGTTCTTCAAGTTGCATGATGATGGTGAGTTGCCCAAAAAAAAAAAGTATTAAAGACAGTTATTGGATGTGGTTTCTTTTCTAGGTTTCTGGATTAAGCAGTACTCTCTGCATGGTAAAAGTTTTATATCTGGTTGTCCTCATTGAAAATTGTATTATGGTTGTTTGCAGTCATATTGGGAGATTACTTCTGATCATTACCTTGAATTCATAAAGGAGTATGTTGTTGGGATTGGGCCCTGGAAGGACACAATCGTCCCTAAAATAGATAATTATTTGATTACCCCTACTGATCTTGTTGCCAAAGCACATGCCCATGATTTACAGGTATGTTTGTCATGTAAAGCTTCTATCTCTTGCTTTTATATTTTATGATTTTGCTTTTATCTTTTGTGGTTTCAATTGTCCTTGCAACTATTCTTAAATACTTTCTTTCTATAGGTTTAATTTATTGATAATAAAATGGATGAGAGATTATAGATAAATATCTGGTATTGCATACACTAAACAAAAGTAAAGTGTATCTATGATATTCCTAACAAACTAAACCTGAATTTTGGGGCTAACTACCTATAGCTGCTAACCAATATAGAATTGAAGATGCTACCCGTGCATCCATTTTTCTTTATTTCTGAAACATTTTGGTAAATTTTGCTGTTTCTCTCCTTCCAGATCTGCCGTAAGATTGTAGAAAGCATCATATAGAAGATCTCCTTCTCACGTTCCCAAGATCTTGACCATCTCTAACATCCCATTAGGTCCTAACACTCTCAGGCATACAACTGAACAATTTCAGTCAATGTAAAGTATTTCCCCAAATGATGAAGGCAAAATGGGCATACAAGAGATGTTCAGCCATTTCTGCCTCACATCTACACATTCATATGTTAGGAATGGACAAATTCCTACTGATAAGATGGTCAACCATCAACATTGTCCAGCACTCCACTTCATCTGAAGAATGCTACCTTGCAGGGAATCATGGAACCCCAAATTAGCTTAGCTGGGAAATCTGGATCTGATGTGCCCATCATTTCATATTAAATAATCTCACAGTGAATCTACTCAATGGATTGTCCACTCCCTCTTATCATGCTTGTCGGTTCTTACATGTGCTGCATGTATGGTACTAAGAGTCTAAGAAAGCCATTAAGCTGATCCATCTCACTTGGAAGAGGTTGCCTTCTAAGGATCATTTATAAGGATACTACCTCCCCCCTTAGCATGTAATCATCCACTGGCTCCGATGCCTCATGACAGATTGCTAATTGATAGATTATAGGAAAGTAGCACAAAGCAGGCTATCTCCAAACCATCAATCCAATCAAAAGGAAATGGAATTTCCCCTCTGCCACACATCTGATGAAAAGATGAAAATTCTTCGTTGTCTTCATGATTCCTTTCCACAGACCTGTCCCAGAATGTTCCTTACCCTCAACGTGGACCATCCATGTCTATCGGACCTGAATTTCGCAACTATGAATTTCTGTCATAAATTGTTCCTTTCCTCACCAAATCTCCGCATCAACTTCTCCAAGAGTGCCTTATTCACCACTCCGGAAGGACATAATCCCATCCCTCCTTCCTCTTTTAGAGAGCATACTTTCTTCCACTCCATAAATGATAAATAAACTTGTTATCTTTTCCATGCCAAAAAAAAATCCCCTCAAATTCTCTTCAATCTTTCTGCCACTGATGTTGTCATGATAAGAAATATCTAAAGGCTAGAGGGCAAATGAATGAATGTCACTTTTCTCCCGTTTGAAAGAAACACTTGCTCCCAAGGTGCTAGTTCCCTTTGGAATCTTTCTACTACCCTATCCCACACTGACATCTTGAAAGAAGCTCCAAGAGTTAGGCCTAAGTAGGTAGAAGACGATACTCTCTGCAGCCTAAATCAGAAGATACTTCAGAAATATTAATCACATCAATCACTCCGATTAAATCACTTTTGGATAGATTAATCCTCAAGCCCAAGACCAAATCAAAGCACCTGACTACCTGAGCACGCATACCATGAATATTAATTCTCTATGTGTAGCATCACAATGAACCAGTGTGTCATTTGCAAACTGTAGATGAGTAACATCCCCTACTTCACCTCCTACCCAAAAACATGATGGCTGTTCAATAAACGAAAGCGGACTGTCGTGTCTTAATCCTCGTGTTATGAAAAATCTATGATTGAGCCACTCATATTCACCAAAAACAAAGTGTAGAGATGCACCATTTGATCCACCATCTCTACTTCATCCCAATCCCATTCTAACTATTACATATAATAGAAAATTCAAATTCACATGGTCATATGCCTTCTCCATATCAATCTTACAAAGCAACCCTGGCCTTCCTTCCTGAATGGGGGAATCAGTGCATTCATTGGCCACCAACACACCATTCAGTATCTGCCTGGCACTTCTAATTGTACTCTTTAACTTGATGAGATAACCGAACTCATCACCTTAAGTTTTTTGGACATAAGTTGTGTGTATTTTATTGGTTCCAGATAATATTCAGTCATACTTATGCCATAAATTTAGTGTTGCTTTTGTATTAGGCAATCTATTGTAGAAAGAAAAGGAATGGGAGCTGTCTCTCTTAATGCATGCCCGATATGATCCTCCTAAGAAATAGGAAACTGAACTTGAAAAAATAGCATTGTAATCATTGTTATTTTTTTATTTTTTTTTTGGGAACTGTCCCTCTTGGTGCATGCCCGATCCTCCTAAGAAATATGAAACTGAATTTGAAAAAAGTAGTTATTTTAATCATTGTTAGTTGGCTTATTGTCTAAATAGATTAGCTTGAGTAGTTGAATAGGAAGCTTTGATAGGGTTAATTTCGGGGATTCTTTATGCAATGTATAGTGAGGGGTCTTATGGAGAACATAAGAAAAATTGAGTAAGATTCAGGTGCATTAACTCCCACCCAAAAGATCATAAGGTGGACGGACACCGACCCAAAAAGGTTGTCATCTTCTTCTTTCCCAATTTTTCATATTTTAGTTTTCCATTCTTTATTATGATCTGTGGGTTATTGACACTAGACATAATCATGTGGAATATACAGTGCAACACACACTAGAATTATTAGAACTACCTCGGTGATTCTGGCTTCTGTCTTCCATAAAACCTTTCGCTTATATTCATCGAAACCCAGAGAAACCCATACCGAATTGGAAAAAGAAAAAAAAAAAACAAACTTGCAATGAATTAGTTAACTAGGTTATACTTACTCGGATGACAGTGGAACACTACGAGTGGGGCGAGCACTTGCTAGCGCAGTGAAGCAGCTTGTGGGCCGGCCAAGATAGGCTTGGTATGCGGGACTCAGAGCGAGTTGTATCCTGTCGTGATTTCGTGTTGGGTGTACTTGTGAGTTGGTTTGGCATATGAATGGCTCAGGCTGGCCTTGACTTGAGGAAAGTTGAGGTGCTGCACGGTTGTTCTGCTGTGACAAAAAGTATGGCCGTGACAGTTTAACCTGTTTCTTTTCATCCCTTTCTAATGGTGACATTGTTTCAATTGTTTCAGGTGCACCCATATACCTACAGGAACGAAAACTCTTTCTTACATTTCAACTACCATCAGGACCCATATGCAGAATATGATTACTGGATAAATAAGATACGGGTTGATGGACTCTTCACAGATTTCACTGGGAGCCTCCATAACTTTCAGGAATGGACCTCCCCTCTCTCTCCCGAAGACGATTCAAGTGCATCCAAACTGTTGCGTAAGATTTCATTGATGATTTCCTCTTACAAAAAGGTATGGAACCCATAGAATATAAATCTGTGTTATACCTTGTCCAGAAGAAACCAAAATTTGTTCAATTGCTAGTCCTGAAAGCATCTTATATTGGTGAATAACTAATGCCCACTCTTTCTGTATTTATCTTGAAATAAAGAATTATTGACCATAGCTGTATGCTGGAGATGATGTTTGGTTGTGTAATTCAAAACAAGGTTTCATACTTATTGTCAACACCCCAGTAAAACTTTCCTGAGGTAAACATCATATGTAGATCATAATGGATCCTATGCATGTCCAATCTGCACAAAATATCAACACAAAAAATTGGAGATGGATGTTAGTGAAATATAACTTACATGGTACATCAAGTGGGTGCTGTACATTTGCAGTTTTGATAACTGCAGGTATAGGTGATCAATTGGATCTTACTATAGTGCCAACTGCAACCTGAATTGGTTTCTTATTTCTCCCTTAACCAAGTTTTCTCAATGCCTGGGGAGGACTTACTCCAGTCGAACATTTTTCAAAATATTAAGAGAGGATGTAGTTTTGCTATGCATTTGCAGTTTTTTCTGCTTGTGTTCCTCTATTTCACCTACAGGGTATTTGCAGCCCACTGGATGCAGATATTGCTGTTTCACCCTACTGTTATCCTGCAACCTTTCTTGGAGGCTCATGCCATCTCACTCAAGGTTTTAAATTTCGCCAAAATAGCCCCCAGCAAAACGAAATCTAAGGGGGAATTCGCTGACCAAAATTTCAGCAAAATATAGTAAAATATTTCTCCAACCTGACAAAATATCATCGATATTTTGCTATAAAAAAAAACTGACAATATTGTAATTTAAAATCTGATCTCATTACAATGGGTCGTGGAAACAATGTAATTTAAAACTGAACTGGATGTTGAACCAAAGGTTATGAGGTGACAGTTTTCCTATTGATCTTTCGGTTGAGCTGAGAAAGACAGGTCTGCTGGCGTTACTTAATACCGACTAGTTGGCTTCGGCAACACTACTTGAGCAGAAATGTATAGAACTAAAAATAAAATTACTTATTACAGCATCGGATAATGCAGCCTTGACCTTCAATATATACTTCTCATAAAACCAGTTGGTGTTCTAACAAACAATCAACCCCAGACGTGAAAAATTATCAGACATGAAAATTTTCTGGGATCTGAAAAACATTTCATGAAGGGGGGCTACAATTCCAGAAAACAACATCCTGAAAAAAAAAAATGAATGTCTGGGGCTTAGTCGTCAAGCTACACTTATTTACCAACGTGGCTTCTCTCTCTCTCTCTCTCTCACACACACACACACACACACACACGACTTTTTGGCAGAAATATGGGCATTAAACCCATTCTTTCGGCATTCCTCAAAGTTCAGAAATTTGGGCTTCCTTCACCCCAAAAGTCTAAAGTGCTCGCTGATGCTCCAAGCAAGAAATATCAACAATAAAATCTTAACCCGCAAAATATTACTTCCAAACCTAATTTCTTGTTCCCAAGTTTCCTGTGAAACTAACAGAAACTGAAAGAAAAGATAGGAATGAAGGAAAACTAGGATAAGATACTGGGGAGCTATATGAGCACTCTCTTGCACCAAAATAATTAAGCACTTCAACCCAGCTGAAAGGCCAGCAACTCCACAGCAATATCGGAATGTGTACTTTACAGAACTCAGCATTATAAAAATCATAATAACAAAAAACTGGAGGTCCCAAGTTCTAAAAAAGGGGGGTGTTCCAAATAACCAAAA
>JAUPMG010249910.1:0-22225 GCA_031762675.1 Pachysandra terminalis
GGGGATCCATAATCAAATAATACTCTAAAGATGGCTGAAACCATTCTACTCCAAAGGGGATGAGGTTTTTCTGTGAGAAGGTTCACAAGAAACTTCCTGTGAGGTTTACAGGAGGGTGACATGTGTCCTGGCGGGCCCACCATATTAATTGACTTCTTGTTAATGTAAGAGCGGATTAATGTGGTGGGCCCCTCGGATTACCCTCATCTTAGAATTTAAAAATTGACTGGGTCATCTTTCTTAGTGGGACCCACTTGTAGACACGTGTCACTTTTTTGTGAATTGCATAGGATAGAGGGTGTAATTCAGTTTGGTTCGTCGGTTTAGTTGTCAAACCAAAACCAAATCGAGTTATATTGTACTAAACCGAAAACCAAATCAAACCGAATTATAATGAATAAAATTAAAAATCGAACCAAATCGAAAATTTCAATTTTTTTGATTCGGTTTGATAAAATTAATACTATTTTTTTTAAATAAAATACACATACACAAATATATATATATATATATATATATATATACTAGGATTTGATTTAATCAAAGTCTTAACCAAAAACCAAATCGAATTAATTCAGTTTTTATTTTCTAAATCATAACCAAACTAACTTTTTTTCGGTTTTAACCGAATCAATTGACCCACCACCCTTTGTGAACTACCTCACAGAAGATCCAAGTCCCCCTAGAGGATGCGCGGGGAATGAACTGAGCTTCTTGTTTTTGACCATCGAGGTAATGTTCTTCGTAGCTGTTTCAATTTTCATTTTTAAGTTTCAAGTTTCAACCGTCGAAGCAGTAGAGATTTGACCTAATAATTTGAACGAGTGGGACCCACATCCATTCATCGAATCAAGGGGCTCGTTCTTTAGCTTCGAGGACCCACCAATATCTCAGTATGTACACTCAACTACAATGATGCAATAAATGATTTGCTCCACACTTCCTTTGGCCGCCCTTCTTCATTCATTTCAACCGTGCGATCTTAATTATACATGTTACTACTACCACACGATCTTTCCTTCTAGTAAAGAAAGTTATTAAAGTAGTATTTTGTGATTTTGTTTTTTGGTATACTTCCAATGAAAAATAATTAGGATAAATTATATTTACACTCCTTGAATTTTACTATAATGGCAACAAGTACCCTTAAAATTTTGACCATTACAAATACCTCTATAGTTTGAAAGTATATTACAGCAAACCTCTTCTGCTAATAACAAGTAATAAAATATTTGCTTTTTGTTTATAACATATTTTAAGGACGAAAAAACCCTATATACCTTGTTTAGTAATCTTAAGAAAAAAATAGGTGCTTAATGAGGCTATTTGCAATATTTTCCAGCAACATATGCTATATCAAAACCTGTGACTTTTTTTTAATTTTATATAATTTTATTGTAAAATAAATTATATTTTTCATTCAAATGACCAATCAGGGATATTGTTGTAGGAGATGCTGCAGACGATACTTGCTTAATCATGGTTTCAAGGATCGGACCGATTTGATCCAGATCGAGATCGGCCAGGTCCAGTCCGATCCAGATCGGGATCGGCAAGGACCAATCCGATCCTAAGTCATGATACAGTTATTGTATCAAGTGGCTTTGGATCGGATCCATCCAACCGATACCGATTCGAATCGGTCCAGTGATTGGATCGAATCGATCCACCGATCCAAAGTTGTTTCTTTTCTTTTTTTTTAATTTATAAAACTAATGATGCAATAGGTATCGGCTTGGACCGGTTCGATACAGACCGGTATCGTCGTTTCGACAATCGGTCCGATACTGACCAGTATCACCGTTCCGACGACTAGTTTGGCTGATCCAATTTTTTTTTTTAAAGGACAATTGACAGGTATTGGCGGGAATCGTTGATCGGGATTGGCCAGGACCGATCCAATCCAAGATCCCAAGACTTAATGGAAGAAGAAAAAAATATGGTAATATTGAAAAAGGAAAAATTATACTTTGACCTCATGAGATTTCGACTACTCGCACTTAGATCTCCTGAGGTTTGTTAAACAATAATTATCCCTTTTTATATGAAACCTAGGAGGTCATGGACTGATTTGGGGTGGTGAGAGGTAGTGGTGGGTGGTAGCGGTGGATTTGAGAGAAGTAATTTTATATTTTATTAGGGATAAATTCATCTATGACCCTCGAGGTTTCATATAAAAGAGAATAATTTTAGTTTAATAAACCTCAAAGGTCTAAGTGCAAGTAGTTAAAATCTCAAGAGGTCAAAATGTAATTTTCCCTATTGAAAACCGTGAAAACTCCAACTATCACCTATAATTATTAGGATAAATTATTAGTTTATTTTTTTTTTTTTATCATTTTATCATACTTCAATGTAACGATCGATAATATTTATTTTATTTTTATCATTTTATCATACTTCAATGTAACGATCGATAAAGGGGAATTATGTCAAATGGTTAATTTCTGTTACGGATCCTTAGATTCTTTGCTCAATAAAGGTATTGGTTGTAATGGCTGAGGTTTGCCATTATGTCAAACTTAAAGGGTGTCAAAGTAATTTTCACAAGAGAAGGGCTGAAGAAGGTTTAACAGCTTTTCTTGGTTACGTCGTTACGAGATCGACTACTCATCAAACCGGAGCTTTCAGAAAACAACTCACAGATTCTTATTTGTTTCCAGAAAATATATTGAGGAATTCTCTTTTTCTTCAAGCAAATTCTCTCCCTCTCTCTCCATTTCAACACCTGATTCACCCGTTTCTTATTCAGAATCAAAACCCAAAACGTAAGAAAGCTCTCAACCACTCTCAATATGACGTCCCAACGATCTCGTTTCAATAAATAAAGTTTTCTCGTCAACTTTGGGAGAATTCCTCAAAGATCCATCTCGATTCTTTCCAGTATTGGGATTCTTTGCAATCAGAGATTGGGACTTGGGGGGAAGGAAATGAGGATTTCCATGCAGTTTCTTCTTACCCTTCTTGTTTCGGCTTTTGTTCTGACGATTGGTGCTGAGGAGCTTCATCAGAGTCGACAACCAGAGCGAATTTCAGGTGGATTTCTTCAATTAACCTTCATTGTTCATTGTTCAGGTTATCCAAATCTATAGTCATGACTTCGGGTTTGATTTTTTTGGGGTTTTCGGGTTTGATTCAGTTAGGCTTGTCGTTGCCATTAACTGTAGTTTCAGTTGATTTAGCCGGATTTGAACTGAATTTTGGTTCGTATTAGTTGGTAGTTGCAGTTCGCTTGATGGAACGAAATGTTTTCTGGGATTTTACTTATTTCTGTTTCCAGTTGAAATCTAAGGACTTTGGATCAATGGCAGTCATAAGTGCGATTTGGAAGTGGAAAGTGACTAATTACTTAAGTGAATTTGGTCTGATTCTTAGTTTTATTCAGCTCAAATTACAACTAAAAGTTCATAAATTTAACTAAATTTAAGGGGTGTTTCTTGAAGTAATTTTATTTATTTAGTAGAATATAGTTATATTAGATTTCTGGATTGTCTCTGAGTTTATGTCTGTCAGCTGGGGTTGAAAATTTTGAATTTGATGACAATATTAAAAGTTATATTATTGGGAAAAAAAATGGTAAAAATGATGAAGAAAAAGAAAGAAAAAAGAGGTAAAATGATATGAAGGGAAGAAAGGGCACAGTCACACATCATACTGATGATAGAACATTTCAATACAACGAAGATCTTGAAGCTTCTCGTTTGGTAGCAAGGTCATCTGCTCGATCTTAAGCTGATATCACTCCATGAATGATATGTTAATGACTGAAGCCAACTTTGACAATGTGAAAAGTTTCAAGAACAGTCCCTCCCTGGGTCAAAGGTAACTCGGACGGCTCAGTACCATTGGGTTGGGGGGATCCTTTGTTATACGGTAAGGGTATATTGGGGATTTGTCCTATATATCGGGTAGGAATATAAGTTGTAACCGTAATTCGTTTTGAAAGTAGTAGAAACTTCTTCTCTCCCGTGGACGTAGGCTTTGCCGAATCACGTATATCTGTGTGCATTGTTTTGATCTTCGTTTTACTGCATTTATTGTTATTGCTTGATCTCGATCAACATATGTAGACATCAACTTCAAGTTCTCTAGTGGAGAAATCTTAAATATTTTAAGCTCTTGATGGAGTACTACTATTGCATTAGAGTCCCAAATACCCAAGGCCCCCTGGGAGACTATGATAACTCTCTTTGTCAACAGATAAGGTCTTAAACATTCTTTCGCTCAGACCGTTGGTCATAAAAATGGTGAAGAATTCCATCGATCATACAGTTCTTTAACTTAAGAATACTAGGTGAGGTATATTTAACTTGTTGATCAGGATCAAGCAATAATAATAAACACAGTAAAACGAAGATCAAAACAATGCACATAGATATACGTGTTTCGGCAAAGCCTATGTCCATGGGAGAGAAGAAGTTTCCACTAAGTCAAAAACGAATTAGGTTGCAACTTATACTCCTACCGAATATATAGGGCAAATCCTCAATACACCCTTACCATACAGCGGGGGCTCCGTTCCCCGCCCATGATACTGACCCTACACATTGAGTTATCTGTGACCCGAGGAGGGACCTCTCCCCATGCTGCTTCGCTCCGCCCCATGGGGTCCCTCATGTCCCTACCCTTTGGATCTAGAGACTAGTGAATATGAGCTATCCACTATCTCTAACATAACTCATGCCGCTTAATCAGGATTGCCATCTTTTTTGAATTACTTCAAACAAAACCAAACTCAAAATGACAATAACAGAGTTGGTGGAAACTCTGAGTTTATAAATTGTAGGCACCTGAATATCTGTTGCTGAAGATTTTGTTAATAAAAAGAAAAAATCTTTCCTCCTAGCCTTAAAAACACTATTCAACCAGGGATGCTACTCCGATACGTTTTACGAAACACATTTCTCCCAATCTGTTACTAGGAAGCCAAAAACAACCTAAAAAACTATTTTTAAATACGAAACAGGCCCTAAGATTGCCCTGCAATTATGTTTAGTGTGTCGATTAATTGGGAGTAGGGGTTGCTTGCTGCAATAAATAGTCAGACTGCTGTTCAAGAGGTCTTGCTTTGCATGGGTCTTAAGGATGCTTTGATTCTCTATAACAGAGATCCTTTATAGTCCCGGAATTGTTTCAAATAAGTTGATTTTCTTTTCCTTGGGATCTTTCTCACAGAAATCTTGCAAATAAGTCATGATTTTAAACAAATTTCGATGTTTATTTATTTATTTATTTTAATTTCTTTGCATATGAAGATTGTCCCTCTTAAAACTGTAAACAACAAAATAATTTAAATCTCTCAAAAACATTTTACTTCAGAAACTGTTCATTATGAGATCTATGACTTGGCTTTTGGTTTCACCATGCAGGGAGTGCTGGTGATGTCTTGGAAGATGATCCGGTGGGAAGGTTGAAAGTTTTTGTTTACGAGCTTCCTAGCAAATACAATAAGAAGATCCTACAGAAGGACCCCAGATGCCTCACCCACATGTTTGCTGCGGAGATCTTCATGCATCGCTTCCTCTTAGCCAGCCCTGTGCGTACCCTCAATCCTGAGGAAGCTGATTGGTTCTATACCCCAGTATACACCACTTGCGATCTGACACCTAATGGGCTACCTTTGCCTTTCAAATCTCCACGTATGATGAGAAGTGCAATCCAGCTTATCTCTTCAAACTGGCCTTACTGGAATCGGACGGAAGGGGCCGATCACTTCTTTGTCACACCCCATGACTTTGGGGCATGCTTTCACTATCAAGTAAGAATATTTTCCTTCTCTTTTGGTGCCTATCTTTGGAAGATTGATTGATCTGGTTCACGTCCTTTGTTGTAGGAAGAGAAAGCTATCGAGCGAGGGATTCTTTCCTTGCTCCAACGTGCTACCTTGGTTCAGACATTTGGACAACGGAATCACGTGTGCTTGAAAGAGGGTTCAATCACAATGCCTCCATATGCTCCTCCTCAGAAAATGCAAGCCCACTTGATCCCTCCAAACACTCCTCGATCGATCTTTGTTTACTTCCGAGGTTTGTTTTATGACGTGGGAAATGACCCAGAAGGTGGTTATTATGCAAGGTATTTTTCTACTAAGCTTGTGAAATTAACGTAATTAAACTAAAATTGGATTTTGGCTTGAGGCTTCCAATTGAATGGGTTTGAGTAAGGTCTTTCATGATGACGATTGTTTTCGTCCAATCTAATGCATTATTTTGGGTGGTCATAAATAGAAAATTGTAAGGTTTTAAATTTCGATATCGTCAGACATTTCGCAATATTTCTCCAAGTTGGAGAAATATTGGGGAAATATTTTGCTATATTTCGTCGAAATTTTGACAAAGTGGGGGGAAAGGTGGAATTCAGTAAATTCTCCCTACATTTTGTTTTGCTGGGAGGGCGAAATTTAAAACCTTGGAAAATTGTTGAAGCTAGAATAAGTGGAATAATTTCTTATATTGGTTTATGGACCTTCCATTTTTCTTGGTTCTAACACTGGTTTATGAACCCGAATGTAACTTTGCTTGATTGTACAGAGGGGCACGGGCAGCCGTATGGGAGAATTTTAAAGACAACCCGCTCTTTGACATATCCACAGAGCACCCGACGACTTATTATGAAGATATGCAACGAGCTGTGTTCTGTTTGTGTCCTTTGGGGTGGGCTCCATGGAGTCCTAGATTGGTCGAAGGGGTAATATTTGGCTGCATCCCTGTTATCATAGCAGATGACATTGTTTTACCCTTTGCGGATGCAATCCCCTGGGAGGATATCGGCGTGTTTGTTGCGGAGAAAGATGTTCCCAACTTGGACACCATCCTTACCTCAATACCGCTGGAAGTAATACTAAGGAAGCAGAGATTGCTCGCCAATCCTTCAATGAAGCAGGCGATGTTGTTTCCTCAACCTGCTCAAGCTGGAGATGCTTTCCATCAGATACTGAACGGACTTGCTCGCAAGTTGCCACATGATCGGAGCATTTACATGAAGCCGGGTGAGAAGATCTTAAACTGGACTGCGGGCCCAGTTGGGGACCTGAAACCTTGGTAGCAGCAGCAGCACAATCTCGTGTGCGGATCATTGTCTTGCATTTTCCCTTCGGCCCAATCTGCCATTGCTGCAATCAAGGTACTGACCTCCATCAATAGTGTAAATTTGCATTTTGTTTGAGGGTTGCATTGCAGATTCCTTTTTGTAGCTTTAGGCATTTGATGCATATGTTGTTCTTTGCTAATTGCCCCATCTTTGCATATGGGTATTATGTGAATTGTAAAAGTTTAAGACTGGTTTTCAACTGATTTTGGTTCATTGGATCTTTGCTTGGTTATATTGGATTTAAGAATTTGCTGGTATGTTGATCTGAGGTTATAGATCTATATATCAGACTTGTGTTTATTGTATTACTGAGTTTGATGAACCCCTTGCAATGTAAACTTCATACAAGAGTTACCAAAAAAAAAAACTTCATACAAGGGAGTTCTTGTGTTTTACTACAAACACTGTAGTTGTTTAAAGATCATGATACCATGGTGGTGGTCGTGAGGAGATGATTCAGTGTTACGACCATCCTATATAGGATGGGTATGAATATTCTATGATCTAGATCACAGGAAACTTTATGTGAACCTTATAAGAAGTTGACATGTGTTTACATGTGGGTCCCATTAAAAAGGGTGATGTAACTTTTAAAACCCTAAGAAAAGGATGTTAGGATGAACATGGGGCCACAACTTTAACCCGTTTTGTTTTTTTTTTTTTTGATAATGTAACCGGCTTTTACATGTTAGAAGCTGATTGAAGTGGTGGGCTCGCCTAGACTAGCAATGGGAAATGCTGACCTGACTCATCAATCCATCAGAACTTGTTAGTTTTGAAATCGCTTGGATTGTCGAGGCAGGTCAACCTATACCCATTCGAATAATAAATGGGTTGGGTTGATGAGTTTATATTATAAATAGGGACCCTTACAAATATGTCAACTCGTATCCATTCAAATAATAAATAGATTGGGTTGGGGAAGCCATTCAAACCCGCGTGACCTACTTATTAAATGGGGGGATTTGATTGATCATATATTGATTTGATCTAACCGAAAGCGGATCCTATGTTAGCTATCTAACAGAGGATTTTCTGGTACACACATTGTTAGCAAAACGCCTCCGTTTAAAACGGCATTTTTTAAAAAAAAAGTGCGTTTTAATGCATAAATATTTAAAACTTCGTTTAAAACGTTCTGTAAGTAAAAAAATGTATTTTTTTCAACAAAACGTTTAAAACGCATTTTTTAGAAAAAAAACGCGATTAAAAAAGTCAGTGCTTAAAGTTGACAAAAAAAAAAAAAAAAAATTGTCCGTTGAAAGTTCCAATGGCAAATGCGTGCTAGCCAACAACTTGATTTTTGTGTTAAAGGGTTTTATAACAAGTTCCAATAAAAAAAATTTTGTTTAATTATTAATACTTATATATATATATATTATATTGACATTTTTTTGAACCCGTTTTTTTTAACAAGATACGTATTAAACACGAATTATTTATTAAACGTATTTTTTACGTTTTCGTTTATTTGACCTTTTTTTGACTACGTTTTTTAAAATTAAAGTCGTATTAAACTCGTATTTTTCCCGTTTCGTTTTTTTGACGTTTGACGTTTTGCTAACAATGGTTACACCCAGCTCGTGTCCATGACGGCCCACTAGTTAATGTGGTGGGGCCCTTAGGGTTCACCCTTTTCTAGGGGTTTTAAAGTGGTAGGTCACTAGTTTCCATGGTGGCTCCATGGACATGTGTTAGGTGCATGTGCACCTAACAGGAAATCCTCTGTTAGCTATCTAACAGAGGATCCTCTTCCGATCGAACCTGACTTATGGCTTCTTACATCAAGAAGATGTTCGGGGCGAATTAGGGTTCAAAGTTTTAGAAATTAGTATAATTTTATCTCATAAAATAATATAAGAACATTAAGGCCACATTTGGTCCAACTTCTATAAGTACTTATTGCAACTTATAATCTGTCACGCCTCGGATCCTGTAACACGGATCCCTAGGTGGGATGGCACGGATCACGAGACAAGACCTTCGGGATCCATTTCTGGACCGCGGATTAGCCATATCATTACCAAAATCATAAAAGAGATAAAATAAACATAAGCTTAATTTCATTTACTCAGAGTTGCGAAAGTACAAACGAAGATTCAAATAAAGAAATAAAATGGCTATAGCTTATCTAGTTTATTTCTGTTGTAATAAATTGGAACCATGTTTATTTGGATCTGCATGATTAGTACTTATATAATCACATCAGCCTCTCTCCTTAACGTCATTACCCATAAGACTTAATTACATCTTAAGTAAAGTTCACAACTTAATCATAATCATGCTAAACAGTTTTTATGTACAAGGTAATAGCATTCACCCTTAACCCTCATTCTAATAATATGTGTATATATATATATATATATATCAGCATGTAATAACATACTAGATCATAATTATTCGTATTCTCATTCAAGAATTTTCAGTGTCCAGTTAAGGTCTGCAACACTGTGATCGATCGCAAATATGAGATCGATCGCAATTGTGCAGAGACTGAAACCTAGTGTGAGACAGTGCGAGGGGTTGGATGTCTGTTGGTTCGGGCTTAATAGTGTTTCACGATGGGATCAAGTAGGGTCTAGGGTTGAGAACCAGCAATTACTAAAACATACTTGTCGCCTGTAGCATGTGTTAATCAATTAGACTTATACCTCAAATAGTCTCCACTCAGGAAGGAAATGAAGGACCCTATTTATGTTTAACTGTGTCTTGCATCATAGGAATGTGTATGATGGGTTCCAATAGATTATTCACGTGTATGGGCGCGTAAATAGTTTCTAAGGGGATCTATCATCCATATTCCATAGGAAAGTACATTCATACTGTGTTCATATGAAATGTTAAGTGTGCCCAGTTTGTGGGAAATAAGAGGTTGCCTAATCTTGTAGGTTGAAATGACTACATAATAAGTTATGAATCATAGTTAGTTCATAAGGTCTACTGGACCTTGAGTATCGTACATTCTAAAATCAGCATATTGTGGCCTTCGTACCATGGGTTAGCGCCCGGAACGAAGCGAGGGACTACCGGTCGTTCCTGGGACACAGATCTCGAAACCTTTCTGAAGCTGCAATGAGGGAAACTTAACGTATCATGTAAACATTGGCATAAACCACATTGCATTGCATTTCTTGTTGAGCATACAATAGTTCATCTGAATTGTTCATTCTCGCATCATAATCATATCATAACATCTCTTATGTATCTTTGTTGTTATTATTGTTTATCGCTGGATTTTGATCATACATGATGATGTGGATGGTGACTACTGGATCATGCTTGTTGAGTATTCCAAACTCACGCAACTTTCATGTTGCAGGTCGGTTTTGAGTGGCTGGACGCTACAGTTTTTTTTACAGCTTATCTAGTTTATTTCTGTTGTAATAAATTGAGACCATGTTTATTTGGATCAGTTATGTAAGGCTCCGTTGTAGCCATTTTATTTCTTTATTTGAATCTTCGTTTGTACTTCTGCAACTCTGAGTAGATGAAATAAAGCTTATGTTTATTTTATCTCTTTTATGATTTTGGTAATGATATGGCTAATCCGCGGTCCAAAAATGAATCCCGAAGGTCTCGCCTCGTGATCCGTACCATCCTACCTAGGGATCCGTGTTACAGGATCCGGAGCGTGACATATAAGCACTTTTTAAAATTAAATGTGTTTGGAAGCGCTTATGGGTAAGTGCTTACCCATAAGCACTAGAGGAAGGCTACCCATAAGGAGAGGCTACTAAGAGCAGTTTCTCCCAAGCTCTTATGATTTAAGCTATTTTACAACTTTAATAATATTTTGAAAATACCTATTTTACCCCTAAACTTTCATTAGCACTTAAATAAATGTTATTTCTAAACTTTAATAATATTTTTAATAATACCTATATTACTCCTAAACTTTTATAAGCATTTAAATAAATTTATTTATCAAACGCAATTTTTTTTAAATAAGCAGTTTATTGTTGCTATGGATAAGTGTTCGAGCAACTTATCCAATAAGTACTTATCCATAAGCACAAGTTAGGCCAACACAACCTAAGATTTAAGGCAGTAGAATCCTTTATAAGGGTCTCAAATTGTTTAACATTTGACTGGAGCATGGCGGCTAAGAACTGAAATCTTTATGCTAAATATCATTAAGATTATTTTTTTTAATATATAAATAATAAGATTTATTATATTATTAAGGGAGAGGATCCATTGGAAAGCAAGCTAGGATATTTTTAAAAAATTTCAAAAATAATATTTAATATAATCTATACTACGAAGAAAGAGGGTCTATTTGAAAGCGGATATTATTAAAATTTTCAAAATAATTATTTCTATCTCTTTCAATTAAAAATAATATGGCAATAAAATGTTTACATCTCATTCAAATTTTTTCTAATAGAATAATATGCTTCGACCAAACTTAAAAGGAAATACAAATAAAATAAATAAATTATTTCAAACTTAAAAGAAAAAATCTTGCTTGCTGCGGCCTTTGAGGATTTTAAAGGAGCAAGTCAGATCAGAAATCGAATAAATATCCCTAAGAAGGTTGGAACGGACGGTAAACTAAACATAGAAGAGAGAAAAATCCAATCAAATAATAATAGAGTAAATTACATTTCCATCTCCCGAGGTTTGTATTATTTGTACTTAGACTCTCTGAGATTTTTTAAACTACATTACTTCTTTTTATATGACACCTCCAAAGGCGGTCATGGACTAATTTATCCTTAATAAAATATAAAATTACTCATCTACCTCCACCTCTAACACTATCATCCTCCACCACCACAACAACCACAACCACCACCACTACCCCACCCCCACCACCACTACCCCAACAGATGATGGGAGGTGGTGGTGGTTGGTGGTGGTGGGAGTGGAGTGGTGGATTTGATAGAAGTAATTTTATATTTTGTTAGGGGTAAATTCATGAGGTGAAAATATCGAAAACTCTAAAAGTGCGAATCCCTTTCTCCAATATCCTTTTTCATCATATTCCTTTAACTTTGTTGCTGAGATATGTGAGATCACGGAAGTGGGTTGGGGTTATTCCTGGTTTTGGTTTTCTCGCTAATGATTTGTCTCCTTCGGTTTCTGTCGTATTATTTTCCCTCCTTAATTTATTACTTTACCTTTCCATTCCTTCTATATAATATCACCCATACCATCCCATATCGTCTCTTGATTAACCTAGTTTTTCCGGTAAGGTCTTCCATGAAACACTAATAGGCTAATAAGCCTCCAATTGCTGTGTTACTGTTTTGCTGCTTTTATTTTGGACTCATCTCACTCCTCATCTAAACCCTAACTCATAACCCTACCTATGGATCAACTTACAAACAACTTTAGCAACCTTTTCTTACCACTTAGACCCAATACCATAGTCCATATCTCTTCTGAAGATATTGCTAAGCTTAGAGCGAAATGGGGCGTACTGGCGGAAGGTTACATATTTGACGGGGATCTTCACATCAATACGATTAAGAACTCGATTCAGAGAATCTGGAGATCGGTGGGGGTCAAAACAGTGCGAAAGCTTAGCAGTAAACGCATTCTCATCAGCGTTGAGTCTGAATCTGACAGACAGAGTATTCTTTGTAATCATCCTTGGTTTTTGTCAAACCAACTTACCTCCTTTGAACCAATCCAGGATGAAGCTAAGGTTGACGATCACAAGTTCTCCTACTGGTGCTGGATCCAGCTTCCCACACTGCCTAGGTTCTTTCATGGCGGTTCTATTATGAAAACAATTCATGAGTGCCTTTGGTATCGTTGAAGATACTGAGATCCCTAAGGAACAGAACAAGATAAAGGTACCTGTTGTGCGTATTCAACTATAGTTCAATGTTCCTATCCACTCTGGCACCCCCCTTAACTCCGAGGTAAGTTCTGATTTATGGGTGGACTTTCAGTATGAAAACTTGCCTTGCGTTTGTTTCTCTTGCGGACTCCTGGAACATACCCTTAATTGTTGCCCTAAACCTAATATCAGTACTAATATCTCAACTGATCTGAGCAAAGAGAGACAATATTCGGCCCTCATCAGGATTGATGGTCGCCGAAGAAGAAACCCCCTGAGTTTCAAACCCCTGACCAAAAATAATAGTGTCGACGGGATGGTTCCCGCCGGCGAACCTGTCACCTCTATCCCAACTGGAAACCCTAGTCCAACCTCCACTAACCCTACCCTAACCGGGGTTAACCCTGGGGTTGAGTTAAGTGCTAACTCGAGTTGGTGTAACAACCTTTCTTCACATTAGACCCCAACTAGAGTTAGCCTTAACCCAACCAGGGTCACCTCAACGGTCGAGTTTAACTCTGACTTGAGTTGAGGTGACTTCCCATCAAATTTTACACGTGGCACTAGTTATGGACTCACACTGCACGAGCTGCCTACTGTTTCAGTGTGGTCAAATCAGTCTGACCCCCTGGGCCTAGCTGTCCGGGCTCATACTCTTCCATCAGTAATGTGTTTATCCAGAGGCCTAAGCCCAAGAAATTCAAGCCCATCCAAAATCTTTTACTCTTTGAATTCTTTACCAAAAGCCCACAAATGATCCAACACTTTAACCATGCCCCACAACTAACTGTTAATCCATATGAAACCCTTTCAATCCATCCCAAACCCACTAATGCTTTGAGGCCAGCAATGGCGATCATGAGTAACACAGTTGATGATGGGGTGCCTACTTCTGTTAAGAAAAGAAAATCAGACCTACCTGATAGCTGCTCCTCCCTTTCTGGTGACTCTCCTGGCCCCCGTAATGCCAAGCAGAAAAAATGAAAATTGTTTTCTGGAATTGCCGTGGTATTGGCCGAGCCAGGACAAGAAGGCATTTAAAGAATATTATTACTTTGGATAGGCCTCATCTAGTGTTGCTCTCTAAAACACTTGCTTCTGCAAGGGTTTCAGAAAGGAACATCAGGTCTTTTGGATTTGACAATTACTTTTTTGCAGAAACATGTAATGGAGCTGATGGCTTCTGGATTTTGTGGACCAAGGAGATCAATGTTGAAATTTTATCAATTGAAAAATGGATTGTTAATATTGTAGTTAGTCAATTAGGAGTAGATCCTTGGTTATTATCTTTTGTTCACACAAGTTCTATTCCTTCACGGCAATACGAGCACTGGACGTACTTGAAACAGCTTGCGGATCATAATAGCCTTGCCTGGATGGTTGCGGGCGATTCAATGTTGTCGCCAAATCAACGGAAAAACGTGGTGGTAATGAGGTAAGTTTCTCGCAATCCCGCCAATTTTTGGATATGCTTCAGTACTGTGATATATTAGAAGTGGAGCCTAAAGGTCTTAGGTTTACTTGGTCTAACGGTTAGTCGGGATTCGGGAAGAATTCTTGAAAAACTTGATAGGTGTCTTGCCAACCCGGATTGGCACACTAGGTTTCCCGATCCTTTGGTTTTCAATAAATCTCGAATTGGGTCGGACCACTGCCCCTTGGATCTCCAAACCTCTCCTCGTAAGCCTAGTCGTGACAGACCTTTTAGATTCTTTGCGTTTTGGACGGAGTATGACAATTGCAAAGCTATCATCCAAAACGCTTGTAAGAAACCCATATGTGGTTCGAGAGCCTTTGCCTTTAGTGAAAAACTCAAGGCTCTTGTTTGTGAATTGAAATCCTGGAATCGGGAACATGTTGGAAATTTCACAATCTAGTCCTAAAATTAGAAAATGACATCTTGAGGATTCAAAAGTTAAGAGAAGCTTCAAATGATGCAAATCTGACCCAGACTGAACTTAACCTTACTTCTAATTACCATAAGGCCTTGAAGCACCCAGAATCTTTTTGGGCTCAGAAATCTAGGATCCAGTGGCTCAAGGAGGGCGATCTCAATACTAGATTTTTTCACCTCACCACGCTTCGGCATAGAAAACACAATTTCATCGACAGTATTAGAGATGCTGATAATAATCTCTTTGATGAGCCCAAAGCGGTGGAACTAGCTTTTGTTAGGCACTTTCAAAAAAAATTTACTTGTACTGAGCAGGTGGCTGATCTTGGGTTTACTGAGTTAATCCCATATGTGGTCACGGATCAGGAAAATCGTAGTCTTTTGAAGTGCCCTGATTCTTGTGAGATTTGGGAAGTTGTTAACCAGTTAAGGCCGCTGAAGTGCCTGGGTCCTGACGGCTTTCAAGGAGTTTTTTATCGCAACTATTGGGATGTTGTGGGGCCTGAAGTAATCAGTATTATTCAAGATTTCTTCTTGACTGGTTCTTTCTCGCCCATCCTTAATCACACCCACATAGCTTTGATTCCTAAGGTTGACAACCCCCGTAGACTAAATGATTTTAGACCAATTAGCTTATGTAATTTTGTCTCCAAAATCATCTCTAGGATCATGGTTAATCGCCTTCGCCCTCTCATGGATTGGTTGATTGGTCCAAATCAATCAGCCTTTCTTCTGGGGCGATCAATCCATGACAACATTCTGGTTGCCCATGAGATCTTCCACACTATGAGTCAAAAAAAGAAAGGTAACCATGGTTTGTTTGGTCTCAAAGTCGACCTTACCAAAGCTTATGACTCGGTGAGGTGGGAATTCATTGAACAGATTCTCCTTGCCTTTGGGTTTCATGGTAGATGGATCCAACTAATAATGTTTTGTATTAGATCCGTCTCTTATAGTGTACTTGTTAATGGTTCCCCTCAGGGGCATTTTGTCCCTGAGCGGGGACTTAGGCAAGGGGAGGACTAACCTCAACGAATGCAAAGTGCTTAAACATATTATTCAAAAAATTTGCATTGCGGCTGGTCATACATTGAATAAAGGCACATCTAGTATTCTGATAAGCCCGAACATTAAAGGTAGGATGAAAAGGAGTCTTACTAAAAATTTTGATCTTAAATGTGTTCGAGACCCTACATCGTATCTTGGAATCCCGTTGATTTCTGGTAATCCCAGAAAAGCAATTTTTGTTGACCTATTGACTAAGGTAAGCCAACGTCTTGCCACTTGGAAGTGTGGTTTCCTCACTCAGGCTGGAAGAATCACACTTATAAATTCTGTCTTGGTTGGCTTACCTCAACACCTCATGCCTTGCCTCAGCTTACCTTCTTGTGTATTGAAAAAACTTGACTCTGAGGCTAGATCATTCTTTTGGCACCACCATGGAGAGGATAATTGCCTACACACATTAAACTGAGATAAGATTTGCTCTTCAAAGAAAGTGGATGGACTTAATGTCAAGTCCCCACTCTGCTTTAATGAGGCTCTTCTTATGAAAAAGTCTTGGCAACTATTCTCCGAGTCTAATTCTTTGTGGTCTCGTCTCATCAAAGGTAAATACTTTCGAAATGGGGAGTTTGATGGTGCTACTGCCAAAGCACATGATTCCTATACATGGAAAAAAATTGTTAAATTGAGAGACAAGACTGCTGCGGGCTTGGGTTGGGTCGTGGCTGATGGGCGTTCCATTAAAATTGTGGATCATTGTTGGGTCCCTTAAACCGAACCCCGTCAGTGGAGTTTAGATTGTGCCCATATATCTCATCTTACTTATGTGTCTGAGCTAACTTTGCAAGATTTGCAGGTTTGGAATGTGGCGATTATTGATAATCTTTTGCCAATCCAGATAGTGGAAATCATCAAGGCCATGCCAATCGCCAAAACGCTGCCAACAGATAAGCTAATATGGAAAGGTACCGGTTCATGAAATTTTACTGCAGCCTCGGCTTACAACCTCTTGCGTGGTAATGTGGTTCAAGGTGAGATCGTTAATTTTTGGACTAATATTTGGCGATTACCGTGCTTCCAAAAGGTACGACTTGTTTGTGTGGAAATGCGTGCATCAAGCAGCTCCCACTAGCGATCTGCTTAGCCGTAGACTTGGTACAGTCTGTGAAGATTGTTCCCTTTGTAATTCCCATCAAGAAACTATATTTCAACTCTTTGTGGATTGTCCTTTCTCGAGGGCAGTTTGGTTCGCGGCCAACGGTGGCCGATTAGATATCTCTGACCGTACCAACATGAAGGACTGGCTGGAACATGTTTTTAACACCCCCGGGGATTTGATTCCTGAGCATATACATAGCCTACTTGCACTTTATGCAAATTTTCTATGGGCGATTTGGCTAACCAAAAATAGTACTATCTTTGATGGTGTTACACCTGTTGTGACTAATATTGTTTTGTGTTTGCAGAAACTCCAACCTAATTCTATCTCCCTGCTTGGTCTTAAAGTGGCTCCCCAACCTCCACGTGAAATCTACATTCGGTGGCAGTCTCCACAGATGGGTTCCATAAAGATAAATTTTGATGGAGCTGTCAAAGGCTACCCCGGGACAGCGGGTGCTGGAGCTGTGTCGTAATGCTGCGGGTGCCTTCCTGTGTGGAATAGCTTTGCATTTTGGTATTTAGGAAGTCCTCATCACTTAAGGTTTTGCTTGTCTTGAAGGTCTTAAGCTCGCTAAAAGCAAGGGATACAAGAACATTATTTTGGAAGGGGATTCAAGACAGATCATCATGGAAGCTGCTAGTAAAATCCGGAGTACTTGGAAGTCCGAGTGTATCGTGCTTGAGGCTTAAGAAGTTCTTACTTTTTTTGACAATGTCATCTTCAACCACATTTATAGGGAAGCCAATGCTGTTGCAGACAAACTGGCTAATATTGCTATTTCAGAAGGGTCTTACACTTGGATCAATTCACCACAAGCAGATCTGATTTCTTCTCTTAAGGATAATTACTGTGGGAGATTTTTTGTTCGGAGAATTTCTAGTGGTGTTACTCTTACTGGTGCTACCTGTGTATTTCGTTAAAACCTCTTTATTTATTTAGTACAATTACCAAAAAAAAAAAATGAACAGATGATTTCTGTAGTGATTGACACTTTTTTTTTTTTGTGGAGAAAGTGCTACACGGTGCTCCAGAGAATAAGTACCGTAGAGGATCTGCTCCCATGTTATTCAGGGGTAACAATAAATGGGTTCAGGCTGGGTTATATTTGCGTTGAGTTAAAGACAGATGCGGATCCTATGTGATGAACACGCTCTATGATGAGCGTGTTATGAGAGACAAAGGTAAGGGCAAAATGATAATTTTTCACTCATAAAGCATGTCAGGTGAAAGCAAAATTACCATTTTGCCCTCGTCTTTGTCTCTCATCACACACCCATCACAGGGCGTATTCATCACAGAGGATCCACACTCGTTAAGACACTACGATAGCGAGTATAGAAAAGCTAGCAACTACAAACTCTCTCAAAACATGGCAAAATGGGGTTCGGATTTGGGAGTTCAATCAAGATCAAATGCTGGCGATCAATGCATGAATCCCTTTTAACAAGTCGGGTTCGAAATTGCCAGCTCCAATATAAGTATAATGCAGAGCAAGATAACAAAACAAGGTGACCCCTTAAGCCTTGTTTAGCGGCCATTCTGGACCAGGAACTCATTCCAGGAATGAGTTTCCTAAATTCATTATGCGAACTGATTTTGAAGGCTTCTTGGTCGTATTTGGTTAGCATGTAATAAAGTGAGTTCCGGGCTAATATATATATATTATAGAAAAGATGAGATGATTTCATTAAGACTCGAGATGAATTGATTATACATTCCACCTAGTCTTCATTAGATTTCAGACATGCAGGGGCGAAGCCAAGGGAGGGGTGGCCATGGCCCCCCCAAAGTTTTGTAAACCCTCATTAAGCAGTGCCACTCCACCTACCTTGAGTGAAGTGGCGCTACATGTTGGTCCCCTTTAAATCCCACCGATTTTTAAGTTTTTTTTTTTTTAAATTACTGTTTTATGTATATAGTTTTTAAAATCATAGTTTTATACCCAGTTGTTTTTGTAAATCTATTTTTAACTTTTTTAAAATCACATTCTTACACATTTGTTATTAAATTAATATTATACCTATTTATAGGACTCGTATGAGCTGAACTTGAGCTCTATACGAGTTGAGCCTGAGTCCAAAAAAAGCTCATTAACTTAGTGCTTGAGTCGAGCTTGGGTAGGCTCGAATCGGATAAAACTCAGGCTCGGTTTGTTTATGAAATTATACATCTATATTCCTATATCTTATATTATATATTAATATTAAACATACATTAACGTATATTATATTATATATAATAATAATTAATTAATTATAATATTAATGTATTTGGACTAATCTAAGGTTTTTTACAAGTCGAGTCTTTAACAAATCGAGCTTTTTGCGAGTCGAGCTTGGACCTAAAATATTTTAACGAGCTTGAATTGAACCTGCGCCTTGCTCAATGTTTACAAGCCCAAGTTGAACTGGACAAAACTCAGTTCATCTCATTAACAGCCATACCTATTTTTTAATCTATGTCAATGGCTTAAATTATGCTGAAATTTTTTTATTTTGTGTAAGCAGGCAAAATCAAAATCTTAAAATTTTGCTTTAAAAGATTTCTGACAATTTTAACAAAAAGTTAAAAAAAATTGTCAAAATAATTAATTTTGATTAAAATAATTTTAAAAAGTCAAATTATTTTGTTAAAATCATTAAAATTTCATAAGAAAAGCTCGATGAAATTTTGCCATATAATCATTCAGATTATTTTCAGATTTAAAAGGATATAAGTGTGCAAAGCTTATGTATGACAATGAGATTATATGAAAATAATTATAATTAAAAGAAAAACCTAGAAAATTTAGTTAGAACTCATTTTAGTACATGCTAAGAAAAACATCTATATTATATTAGAACTCGTTTTGTTTCGTGTGAACCAAATGTGACCAAGAAATCTTCAAAATTACTTTCCAGAATGAATTTAGAATGAGTTCGATCCTGATCCGAAATGACGACGAAACAAGGCTTATTTTTTTCTCTTCCTTTAAATATAGCTATTTTCATATAATCCCATAATCCCATAGCCACACATAGTAACACTCAAAAGATAATCCATAATATAAATAATGTATTTACAGGTTTCCACTACTCACTTTCTTTACAAATTCTCTACTGCAAAACTCTAAACTCGTTCCTAAAATCTAAAATCAGGGTTGAAAGTGATTCTGTTATGATGTATATTTTCTCATTCTCATTATGAGAAAACTCATTCCGCCTTTGCTAACCAAACTACTATTTAATCATAAAACGCATTCTCAAAATGAAAACCAAAACGAAGCTTTGATAATCACTATTTTATAATAAAGCATACAACTCTAATCACATTTGAATAGAGCGACAAATCTTTGGCTAACCAGACCAGCGCTTACGGGTCAGGAATCTACGAGGTTATTTAGTCAGACCTGGTTGGGTCGGACCAGTAATTAAGATGTTCTGCCTCCACCAGTCCAAACTAGTCCTATTAACTAATCGAATTTGGAGCGGATTCTGCTAAATCCTAATCCGGTTTGTTAAGAAATTTATTAGATCCAAATTCGAATCCGAATCTAACGATTCTTCAAAAATTCTATTCGAATTCAATTATGATTCGAAATCTGATTCAATCCGAATATCAACTAATGTATGTAAAAAATCCCAAGTCTGGAAGAGAAGAATGCTGGAAATTAGGTTTTTTTTTTTACAAGATAATGTAGTATGTATCATGAGTAATGATACCATATAACTATAATGTATAAAAATTATGTATGTAATTGAATGGATATTTTGTTATGTGAGACACTACTCATTGATAATGTTACTATATGAAACACAATACAAAAAGAATACATAAATTTTAATTATATAATCGAATCATATCTTAATTGAATCAGATTTATATAGATTCGTATTCAATTTGATTATAATTGAGTTTTTCAGATTCAAATCGATCGAAAATATCATACTGAATTGAATCCGCTATAATCAAATCGGATTCAGGTCATGGTCTGAACCATTGACAGGCCTAATCCAAACACTCCACTGATTTTCTGGTACGAGTTTTTTTTTTTTTTTGGTCTTAACCACGTCGTGTCCCCACATCTACATAGGTGTGGGACTAATCTACGTTCGGAGTGGGAGCATTAAAGGTAAATCCCTAGCCAGCCACGAATGCTTCTAGTGGAATTCGAACTCCAGATTTATCTCCGAATAACCCCACTAAAACCCTACTTGTTACCAACTGACCCACACATAGGTGGTTTCTGATAGAAGTTATATGCATCGGTAGGCCATATACACGTGGCTGTCACGCTCTTGTGAGGCCAATTAGACATTCTGAGTGTGGGCCCCAAGGTTGGGGAAATTACGGGTCACGATCAGGTAATTTGGGGTCACGACATATCAATTGGTGACTGAACTGTTTTGCTACCCATTGTGGGGCCCACAAATGAATACGAATCCACAAATGAAATCCTATTGGACCCGATGCGGGTAATATGGGTCTCGGGTACTAATAGATACCCAATACCCATTGTGGTTGGATCATGAATGTTCTCATTTATTTTTGAAAGAAAAGGTTTTGCAGTGCCCCTCAAAATATGAAATATCTTACTTTATTTTCTCTCAAATTTTGTCTAATAATGCTCGAATTAGTAGTTCCAATTTCAAGTGCATGAAATTTATTAGTAATCAAATTAGGTCGACATTATAAATCAGGTCAGGATCGGTTTGGTACAATTGGTTTGGTGATCGGTACAATTGGTTTGGTGTTTGTTTTTTCTTCTTTCAAATTTGTTAGTTGGATGGTCTAGACCGGTATCGATTTGGACTGGTCTGGTATTGATCAGTCTTGACGGATATCGTCGGTCCGACAACTGGTCTAGCTGGTCTAATTTTTGTTTTTTAATTTGAAATTTAAATAACAGGTCTATTTTTTTGTATCGGATCCAAACCAGACAATACTAGACGGTATCGCCAATCTAGACCGGGATTGACCAAGAGTGGTCCAATCCTCTAAACCTTGATTGAGACTCAAATGCTTACATAAATTCTTTAAAAAATATGTATAGCAATGTTTTATTTTGCTCTTTTAAAATTTAAATAACCGGCCCATTTTTTGTACCGGATCCGGACAGCACCGCTAGTCCAGATCGAGACCTACCAAGACCGGTCCGATCCCAATGAGGACCTAACAGAAACTGAAACTATTTAATGTAAAGCAGGTTTGTCGAGACCCAACTCTAAGTTAAGGAAGAAAATCAGCTGTGAGCTATGGTGTGGTCCACGCTGTGGGGTGGTCTGCGATTGGGTGAAAACACACT
>JAUPMG010249936.1:1885-22220 GCA_031762675.1 Pachysandra terminalis
TTCCTTAGTATTTATTTAACACTATTAGACAATCACATAATCAATTATTATTATTATTATTATTATTATTATTATTAATTTTCCAGATCTGGGTCACTACAGGTATCGACAGGTTATGTTCATGTACCTCCCACCAAAGAGGGAAGCTTGATAAAAGAACCATTAAGTGCGTCTTTGTAAGGTACTCAAAGCACTCTAAGGGCTATGTTTTGTCCGTGAACAAGCCGATGGGGGTGTAACACAGATTGATTCACAGATTAATTCATGTCATGTGGATCTCATCAAGGATGATTTTCCAAGAAAGAAGAGATCGGGAGTGAATCTAGAGCTCTTCTAGATGAATGAGTCAAAGTTGGGATAAGCGGAGATCATTCATATCCAAACACCACTGAGAACGTTGGTCTCAATAAGACCCTATGGATTCTACAAATGTTGTGGACAGTGGGAGTGGATTACCGCCTAGTTGGACTGTTCTAGAGAACACGGATTCCAACAATCCTATGCGTAGTAGTCATGGACAGATTCCTCCTTGTCATTTTACGATTGAGGGTGAGTTGTTCATGACTTCCAAGCTTAATGATGATGAGCCTGGTTCATACCAGGAGACGTTATCATCACCTGCGTTGCAAAAGTGGATAATTGCAATTCAAGATAAAAAGATTTCTATTGAGAAGAACCAAGTCTGGGAACTTGTTGATCTTCTCCCTAGATGCAAAACCATTGGAAACAAGTGGGTTCTAAAGGTCAAACGCAAGGCAGATGGAAGTGTATAGAAGTACAAGGAACGTCTCGTGGAGAAAGGTTATACCCAGAGAGGGTACAGAAGACGAGGACACGTTCTCACCAGTTGTGAGATTTACCTCCATTCGTCTCATTCTAGCAATTGTCGCACACCTTGATTTGCAACTCTATAAGATGGATGTCAAAACTGAGGTTCTCAATGGAGAACTGGATGAGGAGATCTATATGGATCAACTGGAGGGTTTTGTGGCCGAGGGGCAAGTGTGCAGAATTTACAGACTCAAATGCTTCTTTTACGGCTTGAAACAGTCACCCAGGCAATGATATCATTGATTCCATCGAGCCATTATAGAATTTAGCTTCATGATGACCGAGGAACATCATTGTGTGTATGTTAGACATCATGGTAGGAGTTTTCTTATCTTGTCTTTGTACGTTAACAAACTTTTAATGGAGGGGAATGACAAGGAGATTATTGTCACCCTTAAAGAGTGACTTTCCTTCAATTTTGAGATTAGGGATATGGATGAGGCAAATAACGTGCTAGGTGTTAAGATTCATAGGAGTCGCGCTAAGAGACTTCTTTATTTTTCCTAGGAGACTTACATAAGGAAGGTACTTGGGCGTTTCGGAATGCACAATGCTAAACTCATTTACAATCCTGTCGAGAAGGATGCTTCATTGTATCTTGGTAGTCTGATATACGCTTGATGTGTACTAGACCTGATATTAGTTTTGCGATTGGTTTAATCAACCGTTACCAGAGTAACCCAGGGCAGACTCATTGGAAGGCAGTGAAACGTATTCTTAGATACCTACGTGGGACAACAGATTACATGCTTTGCTTCTAGGGAGTAGATTTACAGCTATGAGGCTACTATGATGTAGACTAAGCATGTGATCTAGACAGTCAAGAGTCGACGTCAGGATACACATTCTTACTGGATGGTGGGGCCATCTCTTAGAGTAGCAAGAATCAAGTCTCCGTCGCATTGTCCACTATGGAGTCAGAGTACATAGCTTGTTGTGTAGCCGTTCAGAAGGCCATATGGTTGAGGTGTTTCTTATAGGAACTCGGAGTCTTCAGAGCTGGCATGGAGCCAATCACCATCTATAATGATAGTATGGCATCATTGGTCTATGCCAATGACCCCAAATACCATGGCAGGACAAAACACATTGGCATTCTCTATCATTACATTAGAGACTGAGTTGCACATGGAGATGTGTCCCTTACATATATCTCTACTCAGTAGATGGCAGCTGATCCCATGACTAGACCTATAGCTAGACAAGCTTTTAAGGTTCATGTCAAAGAAATGAGATTATGTAGATTGTGATTATGTTTGGTGGTACAATTTTATTTACATTTGTTATGTAGACGTCTCATATTACTTTATATTTCTTGCATGAGAATTTAATAGATTTTATCTTTTCATGAGGAATGAGATTGTGTATAACAAGCACACTTTACACACACATTACCTCCATATTATGAGGATATGGATACAATATGTCACCATGCTAGTGGTCGACTTCTCACACATTGATTAGCCCTGGGGCATGCATTACGAGCAGGATGAGACATCAAGAGGACTTATGCCATCGGGGGCATTTGAGGACTCTATAGAATAATATGTCACCCTGGAAGAACTAGGACGAGATTCCTTAGAGAATTGTATAATACGTGATAGAGCCGAATGTGAGACCTTAATCAAAGTATTTGAGAGTTGTGACTTGGATTAAGGTGCTTATGTTAGGCGCATAGATTGAAACTAGACTAAGATCCGTACAGTGTTGGAGGTTGACATGCCCTTTGGCTGGGTCCAAGGCTGTATCGTAGCATGTGTTGCATACCACATGTGCTATTAGTGATGTTTTCTTTGAGAGCAAGTGAATGGATCCTTATTTTCATGTTGTGTGAGATCAAAAGGATCCTAGATTAGGATCAACTTATACCCTTAATACCTTTGGTCATGTTGTGAAGTTAGATCTGACGTTCGCTACTCTAGCTTACTTTCCTATGACCATGCATCATACGGTCTAATGGGGGTTTGTCTAGGAAAGTAGTTAGGTCGAAGCTAATTGGCATAAGGCTTAGGAAAGACTATTTGGCATCACATTTGGAGAGATACGATTCATAGAGAGAAGGGGTCATGCTTTAAAACTATCATTTGATGTTTCACATATTTTTACTTATATATATTTGATATATACGTAGACTATATGAATTATTTTAAATGTGCACATTAACATGAATCTAGTGGTTGAGTACAGAGATCCGAGCTTGTGTTCATAAGGGATTAGAAATACTCAATCCGACGTGGTCAAATGAATCTGGGGCATAGGTGAGACTGTTTAGAGTATCTCCATGTCAGTTTTATGGAATTTGATATGGAGTCATTTGCCCATTACTTTGTGACCGTCGGTTGCACACTCAACAACCTATATGATTAGCATCCATGATAGGAAGATAAGATGTACATGAGAGAGATGCACACTTTGTGCCCACTATGGACGAGTGAAAGATGTTGGATTTTAAGAGATGGGTCGACTGATTGGCCCGACCTATTTGGGCCGACCTGGGTCCTCACTTAATTGGATGTCCATACTTAGTTAGAAGTGTTGATGTGGATAACTCTCTTAGAATAGAATTAGGAGAGATTGGATTATTCTCTCCTAATTGAATTAGGAGATTGAGTCCTAGGAGGAGTTGAGTTGAGTCTTCTATATATAGAATACTCCTCATTCCTACCCATTATGCTTCACACGTTTGGAGATATCCAAATCTAGAGATTCTCTCACTCTTATCATCTCTACATTCCTTTGAGATATTGGCTTTTTATTAGGTTTCCATACCACAGCCCTAGGTCGATTAAGTGTGGACATCTCTTTGTGGTTCTACTAATCACACATACACCAACATGGGACATTTTCTGGTTCGATGGAGATCTTCCGCTGCCGATTCAGGTTTGTGTGCATCGAGGTACGTGAACCAGGTTGTCTACAACCTTCACTAACACTATCTACAAATAAAGATAATAATTAAGAGTGATTTTAAGGATATTAACACATCATACTCACTAACCTTATTAGTTGGTAAGTGGGTCCCAAATATAATTAGAACCAAATCACCTAAAATCTCTCTTTACTTTCCTAAAACCACTCTAATACTTTAAAAAAAAATATTTAAGAGTGATTTTAGGGATATTTAGAAATCCTACTCACAAACCTTAAAGTTTTCTTAAATTATTTCTAGAAATTGATTACCTTAAAAAAAAATTTAATCTCTCTTCACTTTCTTAAAATGGCTCTACTCACTAATAATTAGGACTAATTTTAGGGATATTAATGATTGTGCTTACTAAAATCTTATCTTAATATCTTATATCTTATCTTTTTATTCTATAAGAAACCCATTGAAATGTGTAGAGTTGACAACATATCGGGTTCGGTAGGGTTTGAGGTTAAACGGGTTGGTTCAGGTTCGACCTCATTTACAAAACGAGTTGGAAAATCGTCGAGCCAAACCCAACGCGTTATTAAACGGGTTGAACCCACCAAAGTCATTTATTTTTTAATTAATTATTTTTTAAAAATTTTATTTTAAATTAGGGTAATATACAACCTTATTTAATATATTTAATTTTAATAAATATTATAAAATATTTATTGAATATGATTACTTAGAGCTTGCAACGGGTCGGGTTCAGACGGGTTATAAATATGTTTGAGCTTAAACGTATTGGGTCGAGTTTGACCTGTTTACTAATGAGTTGAGAAAACGTGGAACCAAACCCGTTTAATGTTAATCAATTAATTAATCAATTAATTTTTTGAGTTTTAATTTTAAATTAGGATAAAATATAACCTCATTTAATACATTAAATTTTAATATATATTATAAAAATAATTATTGAACATCATTTATTTTTAAAAATAAAAAATACATATTTTTAACTTATGAGTAAGTTTAAAAATACCTATAAATAATAAAAATAACTTTATAAAATAATTATAAATATATTGAAGACCACTTAAACAGGTACCCAACAGGTTAGTGGGTTGGGTTCGGGTTGACCAATTTTTAGGTGGGTTGGTGAAACCTAAACCCATAGTTCAATTAGGCATAAATTATTAAAATCAACTCCATCAATTGGCTCGTAATCAAAAAATGAAGGGTATTGAGAAGCTTTAGTGCAATTAAAATAAATAAAATGGTTTCTGTATAATGATAATTGATATTTCAAACTTATCTATCAAATGGTAAAGCTTCTTTTAGAATTTTTTATTGTTTGACTTGGCTTACCATTCTACTATTCTTACCCATCATTTTTTTTCTTATCAAATTCTGAATGTGGAGCTCAACCCCAAAAACGTTTATCACAAACCCATTCATTGCAAGGGCATCCAATATATATATATATTGGAGGTCCCTTGCAATGCATAGCAAAGAACCAAAGGAATATTTGAACCTAATGATCTCTTCCATCAGGCTCCCTAATACTTCTATGATGGCTTCTTCTTCATTGTCTTTCTCCTCCATGCAAGAATTAGTCTTATAGGCTAGCAAAGGAGGAGGTGGTAGACTTCTGTGAAGTGGAGTGGGTCATCTAATTGATGCCACACAAGAGAGAAGAAAACAACCACCACCCCCTCCTCCGCTAACCACAAAGAAACCACACAAGAAGGGCCGCTTGATGAACGCTCTGAAGAGTCCAACTATCCTGATCTGTTGTATTTATAAGCAAGTAAAGTTGCTTATCAAGTTTGATTTTATAGAAGATACTCAAGCCTCACCAGTTAGATAACATCTTATCTAACTTTGTAATTTAAATTCAAATTTTAATCTCCTGGAAAGTGTCCAGCAAATGCCGGACTTTTGTTATCCTCATTTATAAGATACAATGGCCAACGTAATTGAGATTGAGCCATTCAAATCACTCTCTGAACTTTACATGGTATCAGAGCCATAAGTGACCAACGTCTTCTAATATTATTATTATTACTTTTTATTGTCTTCTTTCAAGTAATGGACTCCATCAAAACTATTGCTTTTGCATCTTCCTCTTCATTTTTCATGGCTGGTCTCTCTTCACCTATTGGAAATATTCAACATCATGTATCCATTAAATTGGATTGTGGCAACTATCTTATGTGGAAATCTCAGTTTCTATCAATACTACATGCTCATGACCTTTGAAGATCCGTCACATTTGTTCCTCTATCCTTCACACTCCCAATGCCTCTCTTTCTCTTAAAAATATTCTATATGTGCCTCATATTGCCAAGAACTTAATTTATGAATGTCAGTTCACAACAGATAATAGCCTCCAAATTCAGGTTACCCACTCTCACCACACAAGCACAACACACTCGGTGTAGAATAGCGATTCCTCCCACTGGATTAACCACACATAAAGGAATCTCCAAACAATTATTCTTCTCCTTCCAGCCATCTATATACCCAAGAAAAGAATATTTAAACACCTAATCCACCACCTTACTTCTAAAAGTCACAAAACCAAATAATTATTCAAGTAACTATCTTAGCATGTTTTCACACAACTATTAGCAAATAATTCCTAATTCAAGTTTCTATGTCTCTCCCTACTAACTTTAGATTTCTAAGTGATTGCAAAGTTCACTAGTCTTCTAATCCTAGAAAAATTTAAATGAAATTAAGGCTCTGATAGCAATCTGTCACGCCCCAAATCCGTAGCACAAAAATCCCTATACGAGCGGCATGTATTTCGAGGTAAGAACTTCGGGTTCCAACCACAGAACTCGGAAACCAACGTAACGTTCCAAACATAACAACATTATATTTCAAAAATAATCAGAGTGCAGAAGTTATAAACGTACATTCAACTGACTTCAGAAAAGTCATAGTAAAATAAATAAAAGAAATGTCCAAGTACCAGTCGATCCATTACAACCCTTCATAGATGTTAAATAATAACATAAAATTATTTTTGAAATCAACGATAAACATCATCACATCGCCACATCCATCTCATTCTTGCTATCTATCAACTTGCAACTTAAAAGTTGCGTGAGCTTGGAATGCCCAATAAGTAAACTTAACCATCAATGATCCTCACGAAATACCGGTAATACGATTCAAGTGTACAATAATAAATAACGAGAATAACATAAATAAATGCATAATTGAAATGAGTGATGCAATGCAAGTGCCATGGAATATGTGTCAATCAAATTTTCTAAAATGACATGCTCACAGCAAGGACATCCACATGATCCTAATGCTAATGAGATGACCAAGTTAACGTTTCATGTTAAGTAGTCTTCACCCTATCTTCATTATAATATTTTTGATTTAGGAACTAGTCACCAGGAGTAGCCGGATACCCCTCTCTTCATTCGGGGTGTTCAGCTAATCCCTGTTCCTTATAACCCATGGTATGAAGGAAACCTGACTACTTTAATGGGGATTTCAACCCAAGGTACAGTACAACCTCAAAACTGGAGTTTTGGGACTTTCGACCCAAGGTGCAGTGCAACCAACATAGGTCCTTTCATTAGGACCCTGATATCTATTTTTGGGACTTTCAACCCAAGGTATAATAGACCTTCAAAGGTCATTTCAATAGGATCCTGATATTCACCTTCAAGGCTCACTTAACACTTACATCAACCTAGTATGTATGTGATACGTACCTCGTCCAGCTGCCATCGTAGTTACCATAGAATTCCAGGTGATAGCCTCCTTCAAAAACTATCTGAACACCCATACACACAGATAATTTGCTAGAAGACATCACTAGTATTCCATTCACAATAAATTCCACAAATATACCAGCAGTTATACTGGTTCAGAACCATTGATACACATCATGACTAATCCACTGTCTACAATAATTGTCATCCTTTCCGGAACCAAATCCAGATATGCCAAAAATGAACCAAACATCATATACAACTTTTAATATAATTAAATACACCAAATTTACACTGAAATCGATTAAGATAATTATGCAGTTTAGTTTATAAAATTAATTGCAGTAATTCTCATGCCGGGAACAATCGAGATAATCATACAGTTAATATAATAAATTAACGAAATATTTTTCCCACTTCGGTAACAGTCCAAATATATTTCAGGTAATAAAATAAATTAATGACAGATTGTTTTCCCACTTCGGGAACGGTCCAGATATGTTTCAGTTAATAAAATAAATTAATGACAGACTATCTCCCACTTTGGGAACGGTCCAAATTTGTTTCAGTTAATAAAATAAATTAATAGCAAACCTTTTCACATTGGGAATCAATCCAGGCATCACACAAATCACTTATAAAATTAATATGAAATTTTCCATGCTAAACACGATTCTAGAATTTATGAAATCGACATATAATAAATTTCCAATAAATTTCTCATGCTCGAGTAATCAAAAACACACACAGTTAATGACAAAAAATTTATAATATAATTTCTCCTTGCTCGCAACAATTCAGGAATGTTTCCAGTTAATTTATACATGATTCACACAATTCATACCTATAAGATCCATATTTCACATAATAATTTCATAATATTTAATCACAATGAACCACATAGGATTAGACAGAAATATTACTTACTTCAATGTAGAACTTATGGTATTAATTCTCTGATCGTCTCTTACTCCTTATCCTCTTCAGCTTCTTCTCCTCTTCCTCTTCTCTACTATGATGTGATAGCAAGGTTAGGTTTGTGATAAAACAATCTAAACTCCAACCTAATCTCTACATATTTAGCACTTCCAAAATCTCCCTTCCCATTAAGGTAAAACCCATGAAATGTTTAATACCCATTAACCCTAAATTAATTATATATTTTAATTACCATTTAAGCCATTTCTTTAAATAAATTCATAAATCATTTAAATTATTATTAATTATCTTTAAAAATTTAATTAACGGATTTGAGTCATTAAAGCTTCCCCATTATAGAATCATCCATAATATTTTTGCCTGCAGTGTTTCTCCTAGTCACGGAAATAAAATAGATTTAGCTTCACACAAGGTCCATACCCTGAACCAATTAGCTTTAGAACAACAGTTGTGTCTTCATAGCTTGATTATGCAGCATATTGTCACGCCTTGAAACTCGTGGCATGAATCCCTATGCGGGCGGCACGGATATCGAATTGAGACGATTGGGTTCAAACCATGGAATGCGGATTTCCATCATTCACAAGTAATAAAAGTAAATGAGATACTTTTATTAAAGAGAGTGCGGAAGCGAAATACAATAATCAAAATTCAGCCAATGACTTCAGGTAAGTCATGACTGCCAAAGCCAAACATTAACAACGAAATCTCGAAACATAAGTTTAATTCCTCAAAAGGAATACAAAGTTTAGAACTAAAAGTAAACAAGAAATAGCTACAAAATCAGTGTTTGTCCTCATCCACCTCATCTTGTAACATGAGAATTCGTGTGAGCTTGGAATGCTCAGTAAGTGACCTATTTGTCACCCATCCTCATATAACACCATTAGTCAAAATAAAGGACAGCGATAAGGCCATACTATAAGATGAAGTACACGACATGTATTGATTCATGGATGATATGCAAATGATGTGAGATGAGCCCTTCAAATGCTCTACATGTATGCTCAATCAATAGAATGCAAATGAAGTGTGATATGTAATGAGATGTCCTAGGAAAATGTATCATGTTAAGTGCCTCTCAATAGTAGCTTCATCATTAAGAAACAATTCGGGACATAGGTCACTAGGAACAGCCGGATGCCCCTTCTCTGTTTCGAGCGCTAACCCATGGTACGAAGGCCGCCATATGCTGATTTGTGAGTGTAATTACTTGAGGTTTAGACAACCGTATAGGACTTCACTGAATCCTACCCTTATTTAAATGAGACTTTCACCCATGGGTATAGTCAACCCAACTAGGAAACCTGGCAAGGAAAATCCCATGCTCTCCTTCCGGGCTCACTTAACAGTTCACATTGTCCTAACATGCATGCAGTTATTAATCTAGGATTCAAATGATAGTTTCCATTAGAAACTATCCACCCGCCCATACACGCGGATAATTTGCTGGAAGTTATCATAAGCTTCCTAACAGTTTACAAATCAAACCAAACTACCTCTCTAGTTCATAATTCCAATTATCAAACACATGAAGTCACAACCCCAAGTCAAGGCCAAGTCAGTGGTTAGTTAGTGGTGTATGGTTTGCCGTGGAACTCAAAGTTGGTTTCCCGTAGATGGGTACAAGCCCTCATACCATCATTTGATTCCAAAAGACCATATCTCATTCACCAGGCATGAACCCTAAAAAACCACCAAAATTCCCAAGTATACCCCTCCATCAGCAGCACAGCCAGTGTGCCGGTGGTTGTTGGTGGGGTCATTTCAACATGTTTTAGCTACCTGTCGGTAGCACCACCGGTGTGCTGGTACCTACCGATGGCCTATTCTCTATGTATTTCATACCCTGCAGCAGCAGCACAAGTGTACCGGTACCTGCCGACGGATCTTTTTGTGCGTAAATCACCCCCTTTCGGCAGCACCACCGGTGTACCGGTGCCTGCTGACGGGCAATGATTATGGGAATTCTTCTACTATTCCAAAATCCATTTCTTGAAATTGAACACCAAAATGATCTCACATTTAGAGGTTAGGTGCATCAAATCAAGATTATATCAAACCAAAACATCATTTTGATTGAAATCAAGCGGATCATCATGTATACAAAACTATGGTTTCGCAAATTGGAAATCAAACATGGAATCACATGAGAACTATACATATAATGGACTTACCTCTCTTGTTCTTAGTGTGATCACCGCCCGGGTCAGGTGGACCCTAGGTCGATCGGGTTGAAATGGAGTCGCCATCATGCATCGAGTTTGGGTGTGAATGGTCACTCATTGGTGATTGATTGATTTCAAAATTGAACCGAGATTGAAATTGGTGCGGTCTAAGAACATTCGGGTAAGGGGGTTTATTTGAGAGAGTGGGAAGGTGTTAGGCACCCACTCTCTCCGGGTTCAAGAATGTTTTACCAATTTAGATAAAATCTAAAATTAAGCTAAAGTAAATAAAATCTAGAAAAATCTTAAAAATAAAATAAAATATATCTAGGGGATTAAAATCCTAAAACTAACCTAAATTACAAAAAGGCTAAATATCCTATAAATCTATAAAGAAATATCTAACATACTAAAATCTATAAAATCCCAAATAAGATAATATAATAAAAATATAAACTGCATAAAACAAAATAAAATTAAAAACTTTCCTAAAATTGATATCCCCTAATCACATCTGAATCTAAATTTCTATAAGAAAATATTAATGGCAAAAATATGAAGGAAACCTAATATTCTCGAAACCTAATATTCTCGAAATAATTGATGAGACTTCAATTAGGAGAGAGTTATTCAATTAGGAGAGAGTTACCTGCCTCTCTCGGCACACCAAACAGTAACCAAAAAAACACATATAGGGGATCGGCACACTCAACGGTATATCGGTGAGTCTGTCGTCCCAGCCCAGTGGTGTGATCGGCACACTCACGGGGATCGGCACACTCAACGGTATATCGGTGAGTCTGTCGTCCCAGCCCAATGGTGTGATCGGCACACTCACTGTATACCGTGAGTCTGCCGATCTCACCAGATCACCCAGAAATTCATGATTTTTCATATTCAAGTGATATCTGGCATGTAATTTATCAAAACACTTACTATTAAATTAAATTCCGAACAAAACCCATAGAACATATCATTATAAACTCATCAGTTCTTACCTTGATCATGCATGGAATTCAAACCCTGAAAATAGTATCTTTATCCTGTTTTCTTATGATATAGTAGAAGAAAGAGATGTGCTATGTGATACTCACAGAATATGACATATGCACCTAGTTCGTTAAGAAAATAAGGTTTAATCCGAATACTTACCTTAGATCTTGAACTAGTGTTGAGATGAACACCTTGTTTTTCTTCTTCTTATTCTTCTTCTGAAATTCCAATCCTTGCTTGCTCCAGCAATATTCTTGACTCTCTCTCTCTCTCTCTCTCTCTCTCTCTCTCTCACCTCTCCTTTGGATTATGGTTCACAAGTCCAAGTCTAGTGTTTATATAATTTTTTGGTTTTAGTCATTATTAGTCTAAGTGTTCTTATCTTATTAGGATTAGTAATTAAATCTCTATCTTTAGATTAGATTAGGAAGTTCCTACGTAATCTCCACCATTGATTTTAAGTATCTTAAATATAGTTGGATTATAAGTTAACCTTATCTAATTTTAATCCTTATTAGTTTAGGATTAGTTTTAATTCTCTAATTAATCCTAGCCATTAAAATAGATTAGTTTAATTCTATCATTTAGATCTAAAGTGTCCTAGTTCTAGAGAACTAATCAATATCCTTATCCTCTTAATTATTGAATACTAATTAAGTTATAACTAGTAATAAATCTTATTGGATCTAAGTCATTGATTTAGATTAAAAGTTCCTAAAAGATCCTAGCCTAACTTAAAGAGTTGTGATTATGTGTGAAGCACTTAGTTTCCTATAGTACAACCCACCAATCATAAACAGTCAAAGTCAAACATGATAGCTAACTAACTAAAATTTTAAAGTAACCCCTATATTTTTATTCATTACACATTATACCTATTATTTTAGTTTAAGTTATTACAAAGATAAGATATAAGTTATTAAAATTAAATTTTAATGAGCAGAGTAATTAATATCCCTAAAATTACTCCTAATTATTAGTGATAGGAAAGTAAAGAGAGATTTGAAATGATTTTAAGCTAATCAATGTATAGGATGGTCTCTGGCATCCTACTCTAGTTTAAGTGGGGCCATTTCATCCCACGGGTGTACAGTCAACCCAACCGGAGGCTTCGCAGTAGTTTCTCCGTAGATTTCCACCTCCCGGTTCACTTATCACTTGATATCAGCCTAGTATGTAATGCATTAAACCAGGACACCAAATGAAGATCCACAACAGAAACTACCCGCGCACCTATACACGCGGATAATCTGATTGCACACCATCATAAGCTTCCCATCCATTATCACAACAAGGACAAACAACTTAACTAATTAACCAAACTTCCACATTCGATCTGGACAGACCTAAGGTGGGATGATGGTCAAAATAACCTCGGAACACCAAGATTGATTCCCCCCGCATGTAGGCTAGATGCCTTCAGGTCAAATCTTGTTTCCGGAATCAACAAAAATCAATGGCCGAAGCCCCACATCATCCACCTAGGTCATCCTCAAAAATGGTGTTCAATGGACCAAGGCTTGCCGAACCCTCAAAATGAACTAAAAACATGTCTCTGTCAGTGAAGTGGTCGGTGTACTGACACCTGCCGAACTCCCATTTTCAACTAAATAGTGTCTCTGCCGACAGAGTGGTCAGTGAACCGATGTCTGCCGAACTGTGCGAATTCTGGGTATTTTCTGGGTTTTGAAATCCAAACTCCAGGGTTCCAATCAGGTTCAAACATCATATAAACACTTCTACAACATCAATATCATCAACATACATCAAACACATCATTTAAAACATACCTTTAGCATGGATTCAAACACATACAATAATCGAATCAACACCATCAAGCAGAAATCAAAAAACTGAGATTAAATCCCAATAAAAACATTATACATGTTCCAGCAAATTACCTGAATCTTCTAAGGTCAGGAAAAGCTTCCTTTGATGATCTTCTCTTTGAACTGTGGGCTGCACGATGCTCACCAAGCTTCAGATTTCAAACGATCCTTCTTTTCTTCTCTTCTCTCTTCTACAACTCTCTCTAATCTCAAGATTCAAACCAGAATGAGGTAAGAGAGGTAACCTTCTCTTTTAATCCTCCACCTTTCCAAAACCTCAACCCTTCCAAACCGCACTTGCATGATCAGCATGCACGCTGATTGCCCAAATCTCAACTGATTGAATAATTTTTCAATCAGCCCCTAATTCCTTTATATTATCAAAGTAACCCCACAATTATATTTTATATTACACAGACAATCATAATGTAAATAAATCTTATTTATATACTAAATAGATCCAAAAAGTACCATTAAATCATATAAATTCAAATCATTAAATGTGGGTAATATCTTAGTGGATTTAGGTCCTTACAACCTACTTTTCTTAAAAGAATTTCGTCCCCAAAATTGCGTACCTCAATCCATGAACAAATGTGGGTAATGCTCCCAAATCTCCAACTCTCACTCCCATGAAGCTTCCGTCTCATCATGATGTCCCCATTGGATCTTCACCAACGGTATAGTCTTCGTCTGCAACACTTGCTCCTTTCGTTCTAGGATCCGCATCGGTTTCTTAACGTAAGTCACGTCTTCTTGAAGTTGCAATTGCGTCCAATCTAACACATGAGAAGGGTCCGGCTCGTATTTCCGTAGGAGTGATACGTGAAAGACATCATGAATGGATAATAACTACGGTGGTAAGGCTATCCGGTATGCAACACGTCCGATCCGCTCGAGTATCTAAAAAGGTCCTACGAAACGAGGAGCTAGCTTTCCTTTCTTGCCAAATCGGATCAGGCTTCTCAACGATGAAACCTTGAGGAACAATCGGTCTCCAACCGCAAATTCTAACTCTCGTCTTCTCTTGTCTTCGTAGCTCTTCTGCCTGCTTTGTGCTATCCTTAATCTTTCCCGAATGAGCTTCACTTTCTCTATACTCTGCTGCACTAGCTCAGGTCCAAGAATGTTGTCTTCGCCCACTTTGGCCCAACACACAGGTGAACGACACGAGCGGCCGTATAAAGCTTCAAAAGGTGCCATGCCAAGACTCGCATGAAAACTACTGTTGTAAGAAAACTCCACGAATGGTAGATGTTCTCCCTAACTTCCATCGAAATCCATCACGCAACCTAACATGTCCTCTAGAACTTGGTTAACTCTCTCGATTTGACCATCCATCTGTGGGTGATAAGTTGTGCTGAAATCTAATCTCGTGCCCATAGCCTTCTGCAAACCTCCCCAAAATCTGGACGTGAACAAGGATCCACGATCTGATACGATGCTAACTGGAACTCCATGTAGTTGTACAATCTCAAGTTCATACGGAATCTCAATCTCCTCGACCGTGGCTGTGGTTCATACTAGTAGAAAATGAGCAGACTTGGTCAATCGATCAACAATCACCAAAATCGAATCCAAGCTACCTCAAGTCTTCGGTAGTCCGACCACAAAGTCCATGGCGATATGCTCCCACTTCCATTCTACAATCGGCAACGGCTGTAGAAGTCCTGCTGATCTCATATGTTCGGCTTTCACCTGTTGACAAGTGAGACACTATGCCACATACTAAGCGATCTCCCTCTTCATTCCTGGCCACTAGAAATTCTGACGTAGATCTCGATACATCTTCATACTTCCCAGAAAAATGGAGTTGCGCGACTTATGTGATTTGTCTAAGATCTCTCTCTTGATGTCCTGGTCATCTGGTACGCAAAGTTGACCTTGAAATCTGATCAAACCATATGAATATACGACCCACTCAGGCTTGCTATTATCCACTGCAAGTGACAGTAGATCCAAATCGTTCTTCTGATGTTCTGCAATTCGCTGCTCTAGTGATGGCTTGGCGACAAGACTAAACAAATAACCACTACGCTATTGATCCGTAGGCTGAACTCCCAGGTCTGAGATAACCTCCTGCAGTCTCCACTCCTGCCTCATCAACTGTGCAAGAACTTCGCGCAGTCTGCGGCTCAAAGCGTCTGCTACCACATTAGCCTTCCCAGGATGGTAGTTAAGCGTAGAGATATAATCATTCACGAGCTCTAACCACCTCCTCTAGCGCATGTTAAGATCCTTCTGGGTGAAAATATATTTCAAACTCTTATTATCTGAAAATAACTCAAATTCCTCTCCATAAAGGTAGTGCTTCCACATCTTCAAAGCAAAACCTACGGCGGCCAACTCTAGATCATGAGTGGGATAGTTGTACTCATGGACCTTAAGTTGTCGTGATGCATACGCTGCAACATGACCGTCCTACATAAGCACATCTCACAAACCTTGCAGTGATGCATCCATGTAAACCTTCATCTTCTGGCCTGCAACCGGTACAACAAGAACAGGTGCCGACGTCCATCTCTTCTTCAGCTCTTCCAAAGCAGATTCACACTTCTCGTCCCAGAAGACTTTAACTTCCTTCCGCATCAAGCGAGTCAATGATGTCGCAATCGATGAGAATCTCTCGATGAATCTTCCATAATATCCTGCAAGACCTAGGAAACTCTAGATCTCGGTTGCGTTCTTAGGTCGCTCCCACCCAAGAATTGCCTCAACTTTGGCTGAATCCACAAAGATGCCACTCCTGGATACTACATGCCCAAGAAACTTGACCTTGTCCTTCCAGAAATCACACTTCTCCAGCTTGGCATACAGCTAGTGATCAAACAATGTCTAAAGGACAATTTGCAGATGCTCCTCATGCTCCTCTACATATCTCGAATATAACAGAATATCGTCCACAAAAGTGACAACGAAGCAATCAAGGAAAGACTTAAACACGTGGTGCATCAAATCCATAAAGGGTGTTGGTGCATTCGTCAACCCGAATGGCATGAAAATGAACTCATAGTATCCATATCGAGTACAAAAGGTCATCTTCTGAATATCTTCATCCCGAATCCTCAGTTGGTGATAACTCGATCTCGTATCAATCTTCGAGAAGTACTGAGCTCCCCTCAACCGGTTGAACAAATCATCAATCCTCGGCACCGGATACTTATTCTTCACAGTGCCCCAGTTCAACTGCCTGTAGTCGACGCAAAGTCGTAGAGAACCGTCTTTCTTCTTCACAAACAGCACTGGAGCTCCCCAAGTGATTTACTAGGCCAAATAAACCCAAGAGCACTCAACTCGTCCAACTGTACTTTCAACTCCTGCAACTCAGTTGGGGCCATCCTATAAGTCGCAAGCGAGATGGAACTAGTACCAGGGATGAGTTCGATGCAGAAGTCTACCTCATTTTTAGGCGGTAAACCCGAGATCTCTTGAAATACATGTCCAAAGTCCCTCAGAACTTGAATATCCTCCAAGGACAGCTTCTGAACTCCTTCCATAGCAAACAGAAATTCGGACTAATAATGGTCTTTCTACGATCCACAGAAAGTCAAAAAACGACCCCCAGGAAGACAAAACAAAACAGATTTCTCAAAACAATTAACTCGGGCATGATAGGCTGGAATCCAGTCCATTCCAAGTATCACCACAAACTCAAGGATGTCTAATATGACAAGATCTGCCTCCAGGTTAAGGTCGCCTACCCTCACCACAGAAGCTCCACAAACTCGGTGAAGAGTCGTGATTCCCCCAACTGGGTTAGCAATACTTAATGGACGCTCTAACACACTAGGGTGTAAACCCAGAAAAGTCATGCAACTACTGGAAATAAATGAATGGGATGCACCAGAATCAAACAATACGTGAACTGGAGTATGAAACAAGTGAATGGTACTTTCCACCACAGCATTCGTAGCATGGTCGTCGCGAGGAACAACAGTGTCGGTCAGGGCATGGACTCTGCCTTGCAATGAAGGTCGAGGCTATACAGGCTGACCATCTCTCCATGGTGCTCCACAATGTCGCTGGAGATGTCCTTCCTTGCTACAGTTGTGGCAAGTCCTCGTCTCTCTCTTCTAGAACAACAGATCCTGAGGCGGTAGGAGCTGTCGTGGTGCATCTCGTGCTTGTGCTGCTAGAGCCACTATATCTCTAGGAGGAGTCTTCTCTCACTAATAGTCTGACCTCTTCCATCTGTCCAAGGCTGATCTCGAGTGATAGGGCTAGTATCTCCCACCGCCACTGTTGTTGTTCTTTTCTGTCTTGGGCTGGTCCCTGGGCGCAACTGCTCTATCCATGTCTCTCTCTACATGTTTGGCACATTCCAAAACTTCAGCATAGGTCTTCAAATGTTGGGGAATGACTCTGGATCGAATAGCTGGGCGTAGACCTTCTTTAAACTTAACAGCCTTGTCTGCCTCATCAGCAACCATGTGCAGCGCATATCTGGACTGCATCGCGAAATGACCCTTTTATTGGGCCACTAAGAGAGTGCCCTGCTCCAGTCGCATAAATTTGGAAGTCATCTGCCTCCTATAGATGCTCGGCAAGTAGTTCTCCAGAAACTGCAGACGGAACTACTCCCACATCATCTCGGTCGTCAGGTTCCTCCCAGTCATGTCCCACGAATGGAGGGCTTCACCTTTCAACAAGAAGGTAGCAAGAGATACACGTTGTTGATCAGGACACTCCATCGTCATAAAGATCCGCTCAATGTCAAGGAGCCAGTCCTCAGCAAAGTGAGGTTCTCTCAATCCCGCATAAGTCGGTGGAGTCAACTTCTTAAACTTTTCCAGCCAACCCACTGCTAAACTCTGAGCTCTCCTCTCATCTATAACTGCCTGGTGATGCATCTGATCGCACTAGAAAGCAGCCAGATCCTCAAGAATCTGAAAGACACTCGCCAACTGTGGGTCGGTATCAGCCCCAGTTCTAGTGGCTAAGCTCTCCCCACGCTAGCATTCCTTCTCCTTCCTACCATCTACACACCCAAACAACCATTTCGGTCTCAACACGTTATACCTCCTAGTTAGCACATAGCACTCACATAATCAAAAAAGCAAACAAAAATCAATCATCACACAAGTCCTATAATCTTTCTATGTTTCTCCTCCTAACTTCAGTTTCTATGTGATACCTAATGTCACTAGTCTCTAACAACCATACTCTGAGAAAACCTTATGCTCTGATACAAATCCGTCACGCCCCAGCTCCCGTGACTTGATTCCCAATGAGGGATTGCAAGGATCTCAAGGTGAGCCCTCCGGGGATCCACAACTAGACCCCGGATTTCTTCCACAACCAAAAGCGAAATAAAAGTAAATAATACTTTCATTAAACCAATTGAATCAGAGTGTGGAAGTACTACAACAATAAATTTAAAAACCAAAGAACCATAACCAAAATTAAAATATAATCCTTGGCTTCAGCTGAGCCAGAATCCACAAGTCTAAAGTCTAGATCCAAACTAGGTTCAAAAATCACCATTACTACGTCAATAACAAAAGTCAAACTCCCTCGGGAGTGTAAGCCAACAACAAGGAAATAAAACATCTCAGCCACACGCAGCAATAATCCAGCTAACACGATCGCTCCTCCCATCCTGCAACAAGAAAAGTTGCATGAACCTATGATGCCCAGTAAGAAGCATGAAACAGTCACCCGTCCTCTTATGAAGATCAAATCACAGGGTTAATATAGCAATAACATAATAACAACAAAGAGTATTTTAATATGAGATGAAATCATTCACATGTCTTATGATGGATGCAATGAGAAATAACACACAAATAATGGAATGTATGCACAATGAATGTACTAATAATAACATCTCCTAATAAGTGGACCTCACATGAAGCTTTTCAACAACAACAATAACCGATTTAGGACATGGTCCAAGGATTTTCCGAAAGTCCCCTCTTCGTTCCGGACGCTAACCCATGCCATGAAGGCTACCATATGGCTAATTTACGAGTGTACCATACTCAAGGACTAGCGAACCTATATAGGATGGTCTCTGACATCCTACCCTAGTTTAAGTGGGGCCATTTCATCCCACGGGTATATAGTCAACCCAACCGGAGGCTTCGCAGTAGTTTCTCCGTAGATTTCCACCTCCCAGTTCACTTATCACTTGATATCAGCCTAGTATGTAACACATTAAACTAGGACACTAAATGAAGATCCCCAACAGAAACTATCTGCAGACCCATACACGCGGATAATCTAATTGCACACCATCATAAGCTTCACATCCATTATCACAACAAGAACAAACAACTTAACTAATTAGCCAAACTTCCACAGTCGACCCGGATCAAACCTAAGGTGGGATGATGGTCACAATAACCTCGGAACACGAAGATTGACTCCCCGCAGGGAGGCTAGATGCCTTAAGGTCAAATCTTGTCTTTGGAATCAACATCAATCAAGGTCTGAAGCCCCACATCATTCACCTAGGTCATCCTCAAAAATCACAAACCACTGTGCAACTCACAAGGTCTTTGGTAGGCTGGTTGGGAAGGTGATCGATGGACCGAGGCTTGTTGAACCCTCAAAATGAACTAAAACATTGTCTCTATCGGTGAAGTTGTAACGACCTGAACAAAACCTAGACAAGATTAACTCAGCTCGTAGGGTGAGATAGTAACTTATATAGGTTGCTAGGTTGATTTCAATTAGTAGTTAGATCAGAACACTTAAGTCCATAATCTCATAACGTGCATTAGAAAACCTACGTTATTAAAAATCAATTAGTTTAGCTTGAAAGAATTAGGAGCAGTATCAATAAAATAAGTTAGGTTAGTAATTTAACAAGAATAAATTAACGTAGCGACATAGGCCTTTGTATCTCTGCATGTCTATGTTCCATGATTTATATTGAGTGTTTCTCTCCGTCGGGCACTTCACACCATAGTGTGTCTTCTAAGTTGACATTCTAGAAACTAGGTGGAATGAGTGGTCTTGATTTAGTTCAAGGGTTGTGTG
>JAUPMG010249954.1:0-22218 GCA_031762675.1 Pachysandra terminalis
ACAATCCCCCCACTTGATTTTTGATCATGGGTAATACTCCAAGGTTCTATCACGTAGATTGCCTCAAGAAATCATGTCCATTAGCAATTAACAGGTCTCTCTCTCTCTCTCTCTCTCTTTCTCTGTGAATAGACATCCAAGCTTTCACAATTTGAAATGCCTTGGGAAAAAGAGTCACAAACATGGATGAGGATATTGGAGTAGCTAATCCCTCAACTCAGCTAGTCAAAAGCCTCACTCAATACAAAATGTATCATAACACTCTTATCACTCATGAATCCGACACAGGAACTCTGAGGTAGAAGGAATTACTCATACACCCTATCGAGGTCGAGAGTCAATGCAGTGTAAGTGATGAGGTGCACATTGACTACGCAATCATCATTATCGTATACAGGGTGTAATATCAAACCAAATATAACTCATTTCATCTTCATCATATAATACCATTTGTAGTTGCAATTAACTAGAATATATATATCAAGACACGAGATCGTAACGAAGGAAGTATACTAACAGTTCAACGCATAACACAAATGTTTATTAATTTGATCTAATCAAACAAAAAGAAGCCTATGTGTAAAAGACCAAACCAAACTGACCACCACAGTGATTCTCAGCCTACCGAAGGATTCTCGATGTACTCCTCGGCGACAATCCCAGGGCCTCAAAAATCACAAAAAGTGGCTCGGTGCACCGCTCGGCGTACTGAGGGGTCTCTGCGAACTATCCACGGACTTGAAAATCCCCAGAAATCTTCGGTGTACTACTCAGTGCATCGAGTAGGTCGTCGACAGCTTCTGAAGGTTTTCGGTGGATAGTTCAGCACACCGAGATGGTCACTGAACCACGCGTTAACCCAAAAACAAGGTTTTCTCTTCATAGAAACTTCCTAGGTTCAATGAATCTCAAAAACAAACCTTCAATGCACAATTTCGAGTAGAATAAAATAATATTCAAGGAATTTAAACATTGTTAGATACAAATCTCACAATGAAATCACACTTCATTCAAAAGCATGAAGAAAAATATGGAGAATCCATGAAGAGAAAGTCTATGAACTCCAAATCAACCAAAGAACAATTTGAATGGGTTTACTTACAAAAGAAATGAAGAAATCTCCAATTTGATCCAAGCAAAAGCATCAAATCTTCTCTTCTCCACAAGTTCTCTTCTAACCTAGCTTTCTTTGGGATCTCTGGCAAGTTTGATTTGTGAGTGCCTCACTTGTAACTGGTTCTCGTGGAGAACCCAGTCTTGATGTATGTATCTGTGTTTAAAAAAAAAAAACTTCCGCTTATGTTTTGACCATTGTTATCCACACTCGTAGAAGTACGGGGTGAAGGTTGCGAATAAATCAAATAATCTCTGAAATTGAGAATTTCTGGTTTGGTTCGGACAAAATCAATGGTTAGGATTTCGTAGGAAGATTAATCTAATGGTTAGGATTAAAAAGGAAAAAAAGAGTTTAAATCTAAAGAGGATTAAGATAGGATAAAGACAATGGTTAGTTCATCTAGAACTAGGGGAATTTAATCTAAGGGTTAGAATTAATTTAATCTAATCTAAGGGCTGGAAATTAAAACATAGTCCTAGACTAAGAAGAACTCCTAAACTACTAAGGACACAAAACAAAAATCTATATAACTTTCGAGCTAGCTGTATGAATTATATTCTAACAGAGAAAGAAAGAGAGAAAGAGGGGAGAGAGAGAGAGAGAGAGAGAGAGAGAGAGAAGAAGGTTGCTAGAGCTTTAGGAGCTGGGAGAATTGAAGGTATTGCACAAGATTAAAGAAGAAGAAGAAGAAGAACAAGGTGTTCATCTCAACACCAACTCACAGTTCGAGGTAAGTATTCGGGTTAAATCTTATTTTTGATTTGAACTAGGCGACTACGTCATATTCATTGAGTATGGCATAGCACGATTTTAAAAACTATATCTTTCATTGCTTTTTTCATAAAAAACATGATTTTCTGGTTTTAATATCTTGCTATTCATTAGCTAACTTAAGTGGGTGTTTTTGTAAAGTGAGTATTGGGTTTTGTTCAAAATTGTATTTTATCATGTGTGTTCTAAATCAATTTATGCTAAATTATGTATGTGCAAAGCAAAAGAATGAATTTTATGGGTTTCTGAAATGTCAGTTGACCTGTCGGTCGGTCGACCCGTCGGTCAGCCGACAGGGTCAACCGAAGGGTTCTGGGCTGGTTGGTCGACCCGTTGGTCAGCCGATCGGGTTAAAAGTTTTTTGGGTTGGTTCTTCGTCTTTGGCCAAGCAACCAACCCGGGTCAACCGACGCCCATAGGTTATGTTTTTGGTCTCTGGCTGAGCAGCCGATCACAATCAGTTAGCTGACGGGTCAACCGACGGGCATCGGCTAGGTGTAGGTTGATCATAGGTCAACCGAAATTTTCCAACTTTATCCGATTGACTTAAAATTTCACATGAATACTATATTTAACCTAATTAGACAAATTATGATGTTAGAATTACTAAATTATAAATATTTTACATATGTGCTTTTATGTGGAAGATTTGCTATATCCAATTAATGGGTGATATTTTGACCAGGCTTGTTTTTGACTCCAAACTCGTCATGAACATGTTTTATATTATATTTTACATCTGAAAATGTACACAAATTAATTGTTTAGCTACTGTGCACGATTCACTTACACTGCATGGCCTTTTGTGCATAATGACCTTGTATCAAGTCTAATGCTTGACTTGACCTCCATAATTCCATATTGGTGGAGTTTATGGTTTATAATGAGATTGGTTATAAGCTGGAAATTATAAGATTGTGAGGAAGTCCTGGATGGAATGATTTGCATGTGTTGAGGGAGTGTACATCCCAATAGACCAATTTGTGTTTACTCCCAAGGTGAGGGATAGGCCTTGTATGGGTATCCCAAGAGACTTGTGAAAAGATAATAGGTGAGGGATAGTTCACATTAGTGACGCCCAATATCTCAATCATAAGAGATAAATTCTGTTAGTAGATTGGCTAATGCATGGTTCACAAAGGAAATTCTAGGCGATGGCTTGGGAATTGTCCCTATGATCGAAAATAAGTGAGGGGATTGAGCTCTCTAGGTCGCAGCCCCTAGAAACTATGATGTATACATAGAATAATTCATTATCACATTTCCATGTATTGGGGATGAGTTTTGGGTGAAGCATCTTGGGTATTGGATTAAGTTCGGATGTGGAACATATACTAATCGAATGTCAAACAGCATGCATATTTGCATATCATATTATTGTGCATGAATCACATGTGGTGATATATTTATTGTTGCATGAGCATGCATTGCATACATTAATGATTGAACCAACACATTGCATTGCACATCATTATCATATCATATTTCATATCATGTTATTAATTTCATATTCTAACTATTGTGTTTTGTCTATAAGAATATCATTGGAGAGTGGCATTGACCATATTTCAATCCAAAATACTGTTTATATTCGTTTATTTACTAGGCTAAGTGTAGCTTACGCTTTTTAAGCAACATATTTCATGACCAATAGATGATGGACAACATGACCATGGTGATCAAGAGGGACGACAAGAAGATGATGAAGACTTTAGATATATTTAGATTATTGTTTGATGATTTCAGTAGAAATTGTAATAGGATTAGTTGGATTTATATTTTTAAAGACTTATTATCATTAGGACCAGATTTGAGTAGTTTAATAGGCTCGGTAGCTGCTGAGCTACCTACTGAGGGTCTCGGTAGCTCAACTCGGTAGCCGTCGAGTTTCAGTAGATGTGGCAGAGAGTTTAAATCAGCCCAGAATTTTAAGTTTTTCATAGAGCTTCGTGCCCAACCTTTCACCATTGAAATTTCACACCTTTTTAGCATACACAACATAGTCTTACACTACCAAGCATCAATTCATTACAATACAAGCAAAACCTAAGATTCAATCTAGGATATACATGTGAAATCAAACCTAAACTTCATGGTTGAAGCATATAATTCATGTTTTCGTATTAAAGAGTAAAACTCAAGAAAATCATGGATTTATCACACTTCAACATGCAAGATTAAGAGATCTAGATACTTAGTCCTAGAGAATCATTATAACATTATAAAAACAACTACCGTGAGAAACTCTGGGTGATCCCTACCTCAAAATCTCATAGAATCTGATCCGTATCATCATCCTCATCTCTTTCCTCCTCTATTTTTGTTTGCCTTTTCATTGCTCGTTTTACTAATCCCCTTCTTGCTTTCCTCTCCTCATGATTCACCTTGTAGTTTCCTCCTTCACTTGATCTCTTCGTTGTACTCTTCTTCCCTTTGCTCATCTTTTCTTTTCTCTCTTCCAAATCTGGATTTCTTCTTCCCTTCCTGTTCTTCTTCTACTCTCCTACACGTATGGGTTGGTCTTCCCTTTCTTTCTGTCAATCTCCTTGTTAAGATAGGAACTAACTTCCTTCTCACACATCTACTGCCATCTTTGTTCTAATCTCTTTTAGTTAATTTTCCCACCACTTTACTGTTACTAATTACTATGGTTAGTTACTATTACTAATCACCTTTACTTAAATGGAATCCTCCTTTAGTTTCTTATTGGGCCAAACGACTAGACCCATAATTAGGCCCAAAATTTTAGCTAAATTGTTTGTATTTAAATTCTCCCCACACATCTCTAATTTTACACATTAGTCCTTATTTCTAATGTGTTATAGTTCTAGTTTCCGGTTTCTCAATTTTGTCGGTTTTAAGCTTTCTTAGTGGATCAAAAATATCCTTAAAATCTTTATTGACCAACTTTATATTTCTAAACTAACAGTAACTTCTATCATTGAATTTAATTAGCTTAATAAATTCTTAGGTTCTGGGTCACTACAGTAAGGAGTCTATTAAGATTTCTATCCGTTGAGTCATCAATCATATCCTGACCCTAATGAAGACTTGGCAAATTGGTGGTGTCTGGCCATTATAAAATGGTAGGCCATACCTTTGTTCTCGATCACCAACTTTTAAGCTCATAGCTCATATTCTCTCAATTACAAACCTTATGCTCATCTTCTTTCTACTCGATCACCAATCTTTTGTTTCTTATGTGCTCCATCAATGGTAGGTATTCCTACTCTTCTCTCTGTTTCATCCACCAAAAAGCTCCCTCCCCTTGGTAATGTGCTGCAGAATCAGTCTTCCCGTTATTCTGGAAAGGTAATCATTCCTCATGATTCTGAACTTCTTCTCGGTCCTCGTTTCCTTCCCTTTTGCTCCGAATCCGTGTTTGATGCATTTTCTCCTTAGTTCCCTCTCACCTAGATGAGGAGTTTCTGATCGAGATACAGTCCCTTGATTAGGGGTCTTGGCTCAAAGACCGTTTAATTTTCTCATGTCCAAACACCATCCAAACTTGGAACAAATGGGTAAATTGCCTTGAACCCATTTATGGTGATGTTTAGAGGAGGCTTGTTCTCTATGAGATTATACAATACTCTTGTATAGAAATTCCTATGAATCGACCCCCTTGGTCGTTGCCGCCTTCTTTTGGACTTCCATTTTCCATGTGGTTCGATGAGTTCCTCTGTTTTGGACATTTCTTCCCTAACCGGTCTTTCCCCTATAGATGAACCGGTGAGCGCTGTGTTTGAGGCCGGTCTTGGCCTTTTCAATAGTCAGAATGGCCATATATTTTATGGCATTTTCATTCCGAAAGAGATGAATACAAGGGACTGCTACTTCCAGGAACATTAGTCCTTCCTCATCATGCTCCTTTGCTGAACCATCTTTTGCATTTCTTCTGGTAAAATGAAGAAAGAATATACTCGGGCCGTGATTGCCCTGTCCATCGAATGCAAACTTCCATTAGCACCCTTTGTTCTATCCCATTTGTATAATAGCCTCCTTGACCTGATCGCGAAGGGTCTTGGTGTCGTAGGTGGTCCTATGTGGGTCCTTCAATTTTTGTTTTATGAGTACTTCTCCCTCATTTTTTCCCAGTCCACGTTCTCCCCTATCTCTGACCTTAAATTCTTTGGTCAGCGCTGACTAAATGCCTCTATTTTATGATAATCCTTCGATGATTGCCTGCAATACTTCCTTTCTCTTCCTATCGATCAACCAGACTCAAGTTTTTGTCCGTTTTCTGTCTTGGCCGAACATGCTGAGTTGTTGCCGAAGGATGATCTTGTAGCCGACTATAACACAGAGTTGTCCATTCATCGAAGTTCTTTATGGGCGTTATACCTGTTTAGATGGAACCTTCATTTTGGCAGATCAATCGACGGCCCTGATCAGAACCAAAATTGTGCTCGAGGTATATATGCCTGCCTTCTTCACCCGCCAATTCAGATATACTCAAGGAGTGTCGATCCCTTCTTTCTTTAGCTTGAACGATCCCCCTCATTGAAGGATGATAGAAGGCTCGGATGACATCCTAAGAGAGGTTGACAGTTTATATTCTAAGGTTGTTGACGAGTTCTTTATGCCTACTCCTCCCAAACCGACCATCTTGCCTTCCCTCAATCAAGAAGTGGTGGGCCGATTATACGATGAATCTCTTCGCTTCTCCTGCGTCAGTGTTCATTGATCAACTTCAGCCCGTAGAAGTCCCTACCAAGTCGGCCTCCAAGCAGCCTGTTTCTTCTTCAACCTCGTCTCCGGTCGCTATCTCTACTGCTGACCCTGGGCTTCTGAAGAAGGGGAAGGTAATGGCTGAAGCATCCCACTCCTCCGTTAGAACAACCAAAAAGATGGACCATGAAGATATTACTCTAGGTATTGTTTGTGATGCTCAGTCCATTGGGAAGTTTGAGCAATTTTATGGTATTAAATGGAACACCACACTCCCAGCCGTTGTGCTAGAACAAGAAATCACAATGGTCTATCAACAAAGACAAACTCTTCAATACTATGAGTGCATTGAGAAGTGGATGCATGGTCGTGCATCTAGTGGAAATTTTGAAGTAGATATGTGACTATTTCTCCGCACATGAAGCTAGCTCATGCTCCTCCTCGGCCAACATCTAGACTTGGTATTGTAGTGACCTACACCCTAAATCTATTTAAAATGAGTTATTAATCCTTTATTGAGAATTTAAAATGATTTAAAAAGAGATAATATCATCCTTATATCTAATTGAATTGACTTTGTATTTATTTGTAATGAAATAATTGAAATTGGACTATTGTGTTATTATGGTAAGTTTTAGGGTATTTATGGTATTATGAGTTATGATTGAGCTTTAAGGTTGGTTACTGGGGCCTAGACGTAAAGTGATCGTTTGACCAATGTAGCAAGCCTTCGGTCTTTTCACTTAGATTTGAATTGAAGGAGTTAGAGAGGGAGTGCACAACTCCTCTACCCCTACAATCAAGGGAGTGGATTTGACAACCTTTCCATGTCTATCAAATTTGATTTGGAAGGTGCGACCAGATTGGGTTTGGGAGATTCTTGTACGTGTGTTGTAGAAGATGAGAAAGGAAAGAAGAAAGAAGAAAGAAGAAAAGGATGATGAGGAAGGATACTACTACACTTCTTAGAGATTTGATCTTTTGTGCTAATCATCGTGGAGAGGAGGAAATTACTGCATATTTTCGAATCAACACTAAGAAGAGGTAGATACCAATGGTCTTCTCTTGTCATTATCCTATTGAATGATTTATGTGTTTAAAGATTGATAAATGATGTATAGAAATGAATGTAAGCATATATAATATGATTTATTCGAATGTTGTAGAAATAGATATGATAGTTGAGGGTGATTTCTTGTACATGCCTTGTTTTTGATGTTGATTGAATGCCTAACATGTTGGTCTGATTTAAATACTTAACTTGTCATATTGAGTTGAGCATGATCATCAACGATATTGTATGTGGTGAGTATCATGCATATTTTTGGATTGAATTGTTATGTGAGAAGATTGGTCCTTGGAAGAGGCCCGTTTTTGGGTTTTCGTGAGCTTTGGCATGCCCCTCAACATACCGAAGAGTCTGGCAAAATTTCAAGTGCAAGGTTCGGTATGCTCCTCGGCATACTGAACATCCTGCTGAGATTTCTCTGAGTTTTTCTGTGGTTCTACTTAAGTTACCGAAGTGGGTTCGGCATACTGAGAGGTCTGCCAAAGCCTTTAAGGTTTTTGAAGTTCTTGTTGGTTGGTGTACCAAAGTCAGTTCGGTATACCGAAGGGGTTGCCGAGACCCTTTGACACCCTTTCGTACGGGTGTCGGCATACCTAAATCTGGAAAAGTGTGCTAATGTTCATGATATTTTACAGACACCTTTCTAACATGCTAGATAGATGGAGTGTGATGCTAGTTGCTGAATTAAATGTATTTATGATGGTTTGATGCACATGATGGATGATATCCATGCTTTGATACACTATGTGAATAGTATGATATGTTTTATGATTGTGATGTTATCCTATGACGATGATTAAGCATGAGTATCATGTGTGTGAGATGGAATTGAGTGTTCCGGTATGCGATGCATAAGATATGCATGATGGATGATGAATAGTCATGTATGACCAAGCTGGTTTCGGATTTTCGATGAAAGGTAAGCAGGTAATACTATGCATTCATGCATGGTTTTGTTGTGTTAAGGGGGCCTTCAGAGAAAGAGGTTACTGGGTCTCCACTCATGATGGTACCTAGAGGGTCGGTGTCTACCTTGGGTTGAGATTCCCAAAAAGACTAGGGTCCATCCTGCACCTTAGGTTGTAATCCCAAGAAATGGTAGGGTAGAGTCATGCCTAGGGTTGTATTTCTGAAAATGAAGAGGGGGTGTGTTGGACATTCCTTGGGTTAATGAATTCCCAAAAAATTGGTGATGATATGACTACAGGTTTTTAGGCAAGGCCTAACACAACACAACACAAAGCTCATTCATTTCATAGTTTAGGAAGCATCGATGTATTCTCATATTTCTATGACCATTTAGGATCATTTGTTTGCTCTCATTTTCATCACATAGCATTGCATACTCATTTCCATTATTTTCTTTATGTTCTTGAGTCATGAATTTTGTGTTGAGCTTATTACTACTGTGTGCATGTTATCTATGATATTGCATATGTTGATGGTTAATAGTAAGAAGCATATACTTTTGGTAATCTGTTGATCCTCCAAAGCTCACGCCTTCTTTCGACAAAATTCCCGGTCACCAATGAGGTTGTGGAGCCTTGTTATTGGACATGGATGTGGACTATTTACGTGTATGATGTGATTGATATTATCTCATTTATTTTATATTTGAAACCTTATGACATAATTGAATTGATGAGAGCATTGATGTATTAGTGATTGAGTGACCTAAGTATCATTTTCATTTAGTTCGATTGAATGTAAGGATTTGTTGGTCATTTTGATTAAGTCTTATGCATTTCTTATTTTATACTCTGGTGTGGTTATGTGAATGTTGCTTATTGGTTTGTGGACCACATCCAAGGGTTGGATCCGAAGTTGTCGCACCTCGGGGATCTGTGTGTGGGTATAAATTATCGTGCCACAGGTTTCAGGGTGCGACAGATTGGTATCGGATCACAAGGTTGCGAACCTAGGATTTCTAAGGTCTAGTGAACCTAGGGAGAAACAAAGAAACATGAAAACTTGGAATCATATTGATGAACTTGTGTGTTGTGTGCATAACATGAACTATATGTGGGGTGTTTGCTGATTGATGTGTGTAGTATTGTAATAACCCAAACTAAAATATAGGGGTCAATATGTAATTAGTAAAATATAAGGGTTAATTTAAAATTTTAGTATGTTAGCTATCATGTTTGACTTTGACTGATTGTGATTGGTGATTTGCACGGTAGGAAACTAATTGCTTCACACACAATCATAACTCTTTAAGTGATAATGTGTGACTGGCATTTTGTAGGAACTTTTAATCCAATTCAATGGCTGAGATTCAATAGGAGTTAATATTAGTTCTAATCTAGTTAGGATTCAATAATCTAAAAGGATAAAGATAATGATTAGTTCATCTAGAATTGTGACACTTTAAATTTAAAGCCTAGAATTAAACTAATCTAATTCAAGGGTTAGGATTAAGTAGGGAATTAAAAACAATCCCAATCTAATAAGGATTAAGATTAGATAAGGGTAACTTATAATATAATTATATTTAAGATACTTAAAATCAATGGATGGGATTTCGTGGGAACTTATTAATCTAATCCAAGGGTAGATAATTAACTTATAATCCAAATAAGATAAGAACTCCTAGAATAATACAAACTAAAACTAGAAAACTATATAAATCATAGATTAGGACGTATGGGATGATAATTGATAAGGGCGAGAGAGTGAAGAATATTGATGGAGCTTTAGGAGCTTGGAGATTGAAGAAACTTCAGAAGATGAAGCTTGAAGAGGAAGAAGAAAAAACACCATTAAAGATTCGAGGTAAGTATTCAGATTAAACCTTATTTTCGATATGAAGTAGGTGCATATGTCATATTCAGTGAGTATGAGATAGCACATCTCTTTCTTTTACTCTTTCTTAAGAAAACATGATAAATTCTTAAGAAAACATGATAAAGATACTATTTTTCTGAGTTTGAATACCATGCAAGTTTATGGTAAGAGTTGATGAGTTGATTATGATGTAAATATTGGGTTTTATTCAGAATTGTATTTTAGTATGTGTGTTTTGATAATTTTATGCCAAAATATGAATTAAAATCACAAAAATCAATGTTTTCTGGGCTATCCCGTAGCTTCGGCTGCCCATCGGCTAGCTGATTGGGCCAACCGATAGTTTTTTGGGCAGTTCGGTTGACCATCGGCTAGTCGATTGGATCAGCCGATGGTTTTCTATATGTAGATCGACTATTGTATGGTTCACAAATGAAGTTCTAGGTGATGCCTTGGGATGATTCCCCATGATCAGAAATAAGTGAGGGGATTGAGCCCTCTAGGTCGCAGCCCTAGAAACTATGATGCGCACATAGAATAATCTACTAATTTAGCCATGTATTGGGGATGAGTTCTGGGTGAAGCATCTTGGGAAGTAAGATTATGATCGACTGTGGAACATACACTAATTGAATGCCAAACAACATGCACATTTGCATATCATATCATTGTACATGAATCACATGTGGTGATTATATTTATTGTTGCATGATCAATTGCACATCTCACCATATCATATTGCTTTATATCTCATTCACATCATTATTTGCATATACTAACTATTCTGTTTTTGCCTATGGATTACCATTGGAGAGTGGCATTGTCCCTACTTCAATCTTAAATATAGCTTAAATTCATTTATTTACTAAGGTAAGTGTAGCTTACGCTTTATAAGCAACATATTTCAAGACCTATAGATGGTGAATAGCATGACAATGGGGATCAAGATGGAGGACAAGGCTACTAAGCTAAGTGCAGCTTACTCTTTCTAAGCAACATATTTTAGGATCTATTGATGGTGGATAGCAGGACAATGAGGATCAAGATGGAGGACAAGGTTATGAAGAAGACTTTAGTTATAATTAGGACTTTGTTTGATAATTTCAATAGAATTTGTAATGTGATTAGTTGGCTTTATGTTTTTAATGACTTAATATCGCTAGGACCAGATTTGAGTAGTTTAATAGGGTTTTGATTGAAGCATGAGGCTTTAAGTTATATTTTATTTCTGTTGTTTTCTATTTGAAGAGTTTTGGTTGGATATTATCCTTAATAACATTATTTTCCTGAACTTTATTTTCGAATTATCTTGCTTAATTCAATGGTTTGGTAATGTATTGCTTATCCACTCTCATAGGGATATGGGGTGAGAGTTACAACTTAAATTTGGGGACTCAATTGAGATTTCTAGGTTTAGAATGTGACAAGTATGAATGTTTATGAATCATACTTAAAGACTATTGTTGAAATGTAAATGGCTAGATGTAGAAGGAACTACACAACATGAGAGGGTTCATCTGGTGAAGGTAGATCCAAATGGCTAGAGTCTATTGGGTTCTTGGTGACACAGCTGCTTCTCTTCTGAGAGAGCAAGACATGAGATAGACCCAGATGACATAGAGGAATGGAGGGGGAGTCTAGTGGCTTGAGCTATTAAGAAGCTTTTGCCACCATCTTTTGATGGTAAGGGGGACCCCATGAGAGCTCAAGAGTGGATGATGGAAGTTGAGAAGATTTTTCAGGCTATGGGTTGCCCAACGGACCAGAAAGTATTATTGGTGACGTTCATGCTGAAGAGCGAGGCCTACCATTGGTGGGAAATGGTAGAGAGGACATAAGGAGAGGAATCAGACTGGGAAGAGTTTCGACGACAGTTCTTCAAGGCGTACTTCCCGAGCAGCTATTGGTGTCAGAGAGTGGTTGAATTTCTTAAGCTGGAGCAGGGATCTTGCACAATGGCACAATATGAAGGCCAATTTGCCACCTCATCGTGATTTTCACCTCGTGATCGCAGATGAGGAGGACAAGTCTAGGAAATTTGAGGAGGGCTGGTGATCAGGTCCAAGGTAGTATGTCACAGTGTCAAGACCTATTCACAGGTTTTCGAATATTCACAATGAGTGGAACGGGATGATATGTTCAACTAGTTGAGAGAGTTTCAAATCTGACAGCGGAAGTTCCAGCGTAGTCAGTAGTGGGGTGAGAAATGCCATCGATCTGATGACCGACAGACGAGGCCAGTTTCAGCGAGGCCATTTCCAGCGACAATAGCACCAACTACAACACCTTATGTTCAGCATGCACCTAGAGGACCATTGATTTGTTATAACTGCGGACAACAGGGTCAAGTGAAGAGGGTTTGTTGAGAGCCTATTCGAGCATAAGGACAAACACCAACTGCAGTTGCTAGACCACCTCAGCAAGGCTAGGTCAATGCTATGATAGTTGGAGTCACACCGAGAGACGATGGAGTTTCCAATGCCGTGGTGGAGGGTACCTTGCGATTATTTCATTCTCCTACACGTGTTGTTTGATTCGGGTGGATCACATTCGTTCATTTCTGGTAGTTTTGTGACTTCTTTGGTCTTCATCTGTCTGCTTTGGATGAGCCGTATGTGTGGAAAATCCAGTTGGAGGGATAGCTACACTACACTGGGTATGCTTGGACTATGTGGTTTAAGTTGGAGACTTGAACTTAGAAGTTGATTTGATTGTATTAGACATGACCGAATTCGATGTCATCTTGGGTATGGATTGGCTTGCTGCCTATCATGCCAGGTGAACTGTTTTGAGAAGTTTGTGACGTTCGAGTTTTGGGATGGTAGATGTTTGAGAATTCTAGGGAGCCAGAAGGACACCTATAAGATGGATTTCTTGGATTCTGAGGATGTGGGAAATGAGTTGTCTCTGAAGGATATTCTCATCATCTAGAAGTTTACGTTAGTATTTCAAGAGATACCGGTTTACCACCTTTAAGGGAGGTAGAGCTAGTGCCTAGCACTTCTCCGATTTCTTTGGCGACCTACAGAATGGCATCGATGGAGTTGCGAGAGCTCAAGGAGCAGTTGAATGATTTGTTGAAGTTGGGTTTCACTAGGCCGAGTGTTTCACCATGGGGAGCGCTAGTGATCTTCGTGAAGAAAAAGGACGGTTCTTGTCGTCTATGCATTGATTATAGGTAGCTTACTTGGGTGACTATCAATAATAAGTACCCACTGCCTAGGATCGATGATCTGTTTGAACAGTTGAGGGGAGCTCAGTTCTTTCCGAAGATAGACTTGAGATCGAGTTATCATTAGTTGCGGATCAGAGATGAGGACATTCAGAAGACCACGTTTCGTACCCGGTACGGACATTATGAGTTCATTGTGATACTATTTAGTTTGACGAACACATCGGCGGCATTTATGGACATGATGCATCGAGTGTTCAGACCTTACCTGGATCCGTTTGTTCCAATTTTCGTGGATGATATTCTGATCTATTCCAAGTTGAGGGAAGAGCATGAAGATCACTTGAGGATTGCGTTGCAGACACTTCAGGTGCATTAGTTATACGTGACGTTTAGCAAGTGTACCTTTTGGAGAGATGAAGTCAGATTCTTTGGGCATATGGTTTCCAAGACAGGTATTTCTATGGATCCAGCGAAAGTAGAGACAGTTTTGATTTGGAAGCGACCAAAGAACGCTTCAAAAATCAGAAGTTTCTTGGGTTTGGTGGGCTACTATCAGAGATTCATTGAGGGATTTTCCAAGATTGCGGCGCTTTTGACTCGTTTGATGAGGAAGGAGGTCAAGTTCAACTGGGATGATCAGTGCGAGATGGCTTTGAAGAGTTGAAGAAGAGGTTGACTTCGGCTCCAGTACTTGTGATTCCAGTTAGTGGGAAGAGGTTGGTAGTTTACACCGACGCTTCTTTGCTTGAATTGGGATGTGTTTTGATGCATGATGGGCAGGTTGTGGCCTATGCATGTCAACAACTCAAGACTAATGAGCATAACTATCCTACTCATGACTTGGAGTTGGTTGCTATAGTTTTTGCCTTGAAACTCTAGAAGCATTATTTGTATGGCGAGCATTTTGAGCTTTTCAAGGATCATAAAGGCTTGAAGTATCTTTTCACTTAGAAGGAGTTGAATTTGCGCATGAGGAGATAGATGGAGTTAGTGCACGACTATGTGTCTACACTTCAGTATCATCCGGGGAAGGCAAACATGGTTGCAGATGCCTCGAGTCATAAGCCTCGTGGTACGTTGGCTTGTTTGATGAAGGAGTGGAGCTTGGTGGAAGCATTCAGTGTGTTGGATGTTCTTGCGGATGAGAGGAAGAGTAATGGTGTACTCTTCAGTTTAGTGGCTTGACCTTCTTTGTTGGACCGAATTGCAGATTGACAGAGATCGGATCAGTCTCTTCAATTGTTGGCAGCCGACGATGTGAAGCCTCATTGGTCAGTGCACTCAGATGGTATGATCAGATTTAGAGGTAGACTTTGGATTCCAGATGATGTGGATGTTAAGAGAGAGTTCTTAGACGAGGCTCACAAATCACGATATTCGATTCATCCTGGAGGCACCAAGATGTATTGTGATTTTTACACTCACCCACACCCCTGGACATTACTATTAACAATATGAGGAGCAACCAAGGTGACCTACCTCAATGTTGAAACCAGAAAACTTTAAAATATCTTGATCTTCTTCTTCTTTCTTCACTCTCTCTTTGCTCTCACTCTTCTCTCTAGTTTCAGCACTTCTCTCTCTTCTCTTTTTCTCTCTTCACCCAAACCCTAATTTTCCCTCTAAAGTTACTGTTCACACACCCCCTTTTATTCCCTTATATTCAACTTCCTTAAACATTCTAATCACTTCTTAAATCCGTCCTAATTCTCCTTTGATTCTCTTTCTAATCCCAACGCATCATGCCAATTGAGATAAGGAAGGATTCTTTAGTAGAGTCCTTACCTATCTCAACCTCCTCTCTAATAGGAAACTAACTCTTTCCTTCTAATCTAACTAATTCAAATTCTAATTTGAATTACCAAATTAACCCTAATTCTCAATAATGACTCACACGTCCAAGTCCAAATTAAATCTTAGCCCGACTTAACTTAAATAATTACACTACATCCCCATACTTCCTACTAATTATAATATAACCCCAATACTTCTGCTTAATAACTCATTTTACCCAAATTTCTTCTTAATTTTAATTTTACCCAATGCAACACCATTATGACATATAAATATCATCTTAAGCTCTCATACTCATTCGAATATGAACATATGATATCATTAGGTTAACATAAAGATTATGATCCCTCTTAATTTAACTAATTTCCAGATCCCGGTCACTACAGGAAGTGGGAGCACGTAATGGTGGATTTTGTTGTGGGCTTGCCTAGGTCCAAGGGTAGTTGCAACTCTATTTGGGTAATTGTGGACCGATTGAAAAAGTCAGTTCATTTCTTGCTAGTGAGAGTTATGTCATCGATGGATGAGCTAGCGAGGATAAATATCCAGAAGATCGTTAGATTGCATGGAGTTCCTGTGAGCATAGTTTCTGATTGTGATGTCAGATTTACTTCACAGTTTTGGACGAGTCTACAGAGAGGTTTGGGGATGCAACTTGATTTCAGTACCGCATTTCATCCTCAGACAGATGGGGAGACATAGTGAGTTAACCAAATGCTGGAGGATATGTTGCGAGCTTGTGTGTTGGACTTGAAGGGGAGTTGGTGCGATCGTATTTCTTTGGTAGAGTTTTTATACAACAACAACTATCAGTCCAGTATTGGTATGACTCCATTCAAGGCATTGTATGGGAGGCCATGCAGATCTCCTATTTCTTGGGCAGACGTTGGTGAGAGTAGTATTCTTGGACCGAAGCTTATCCAAGAGACTACTGAGAAGGTGAAAGTGATTAGAGAGAGATTGTGAGTAGCTCAGAGTCGGCAGAAGAGTTATGTTGATTGGGGGAGATGAGCCCTCGAGTTCATTGTTGGTGACCATGTTTTCTTGAAGGTTTCACTTATGAAGGGTGTGGTGAGACTCGACATGAAGGGAAATCTTGCACCGTGTTTTATCGGACCTTTTGAGGTGTTGGAGCGTTTTGGGATCGTGGCTTATCGGATTACTGTCGCAGCTTGCAGTAGTGCATAATATCTTTCACATATCGATTATGAGGGAGTACGAACCGCATCCTTTGCTTGTGCTTGATTGGAGGAAACTTCAGCTTTGTGAAGATGTATCGTACGGAGAACAACATATTAAAATCATGGACCGGAAAAAACAAGTGCTGAGAACGAAGACAATTCCAGTAGTGAAGATCCAGTGGAATCATCGTGACGAGTCTGAAGCATCGTGGGAGCTTGAGACAGAGATTTGCAAGTGCTATCCTTCATTGATTGCAGATTGAGGTACGTAAATTTTAAGACCAAATTTCTTTTAAAGGGAGGTAGATTGTAGTGACTTACACCCAAAATCTATTTAAAATGAATTATTAATCCTTTACGAGAATTTAAAATGATTTAAAAAGAGATAATATCATCCTTACATCTAATTACATTGACTTTGTATATATTTGTAATGAAATTATCGAAATTGGACTGTTGTGTTATTATGATAAATTTTGGGGTATTTGTGGTATTATGAGTTATGATTGGGCTTTCAGGTTGGTTACTTGGGCCTGGACCTAAAGTGTTCGTTTGACCCATGTAGCAAGCCCAGGGTCTTTTGGTCTTTTCACTTAGATTTGAATTGAAGGAGTTAGAGAGGGAGTGCATGACTCCTCTAGTCCTAGAATCAAGGGTGTGGTTTTGAAAATCTTTCCATGTCTATCAAATTAGATTTGGAAGGTGCGATCATATTGGGTTTGGGAGATTCTTGTGTGTGTGCTATAGAAGAAGAGAAAGGAAAAGAAGAAAGAAGAGAAGGGTGAAGAGGAAGGAGACTGCTACACTTCTTAGGGATTTGATCTTTTATGCTGAGCATTGTGAAGAATAGGAGAACTACTGCACATTTTCAGATCAACACTGAGAAGAGGTAGGTGCCAATGGTATTCTCTTGTAATTATCCTATGGAACGATTTTCTGTGTTTAAAGAATGAAAAATGATGTATAGAAATGAATGTAAGCATATAAAATAAAATTGATTCGAATGTTATTGAAATAGATATGATAGTTGGGGGTGATTTCTTATACATGCCTAGTTTTTGATGTTGATTGAATGCCTAACATGTTTTTCTGATTTAAATACCTAATTTTCCATATTTGAGTTGAGCATGATCATCCATGTTGAATTGTATGTGGTGAGTATTGTGCATATTTTTGGATTGAATTGTTATGTGAGATGTGTGGAAAGATTGGTCCTTGGAAGAGACCTATTTCTTGGTTTCCACAACCTTCAGCATGCCCCTAAGCATACCGAAGAGTCTGTCAAAATTTCTAGAACAGGGTTCGGTATGCTCCTCGGCATACCAAAAACCCTGTCGAGATTTCTCTGATTTTTTCAATTGTTCTGGTCAGGCTACCGAAGTGGGTTCGGCATACCGAGAGGTCTGTCGAAGACTCTATTTTTTTTTGAAGTGCTTGCTGGTTGGTGTACTGAAGTCAGTTTGGTATACCGAAGGAGCTGTTGAGACCCTTCGGCACACCTTCGGTAGGGGTGTTGGCGTTCCGAAGGCTGGGAAGTGTGCTAATGTTCATGATATTTTACAAACATTTTTTAACATATTAGATAGATGGAGTTTGATGCTAGTTCCTGAATTAAATGTGTTTATGATGGTTTGATACACATAACGGGTGATATCCATGCTTTGATACACTATGAGAACTGTATGATGTGTTCTATGATTGTGATGATATCATATGATGATGATTGAGCATGAGTATCATATGTGTGATATGGAACTGAGTGTTCTGGTATGTGATGGATAAGATATGCATGATGGATGATCAATAGTTCTGTATGACCATGTTGGATCCGGATTTCCGATGAAAGGTAAGCGGGTAAGACTAGGCATTCCTGCATGGTTTTGTTGTGTTACGTGTTAAGGGAGTCTATGGAGAAAGAGGTTACTGGGTCTCCATTCATGATGGTACCTAGAGGATTGGTGTCTACCTTGGGTTGAGATTGCTAAAAAGACTAGGGTCCGTCCTGCACCTTGAGTTGTATTCCCAGAAAATGATAGGGTAGATTCATACCTGGGGTTGTATTCCTCGAAATGAAGAGGGGATGTGTTGGACATTCCTTGGGTTAATGAATTCCCAGAAAATTGATGCAGATGTGACTAGGGTTTTTAGGGAAGGCTTAACACAAAACAACACAAAGATCATTCATTTCATAGTTAGGAAGCATCGATGTACTCTCACATTTCCATTATCATTTAGGCTCATCTGTTTGCTCTCATTTTCATCACATAGCATTGCATATGCATTTCCATTATTTTCTTTATGTTCTTGAGTCATGAATTTAATGTTGAGCTAGTTACTTCTGTATGCATGTTATCTATGATATTGCATATTGATGGTTAATTGTAAGAGGCATAGACTTTTGGTTATTTGCTGAGCCTCCAAAGCTCACGCCTTCATTTGACAAATTCCAGGTTACCAGTGAGGATGTGGAGCCTTTCTATTGGACATGGATGTGAACTATTTTCCTGGATGATGTGATCGATGTTATTTCATTTATTTTATATTTGAAATCTTATGATGTAATTGACTTTATGAGAGCATTGATGTATTAGTAATTGAGAGGCCTAAGTATTATTTTCATTTAATTGGATTGAATGTAAGGATTTGTTGGTCGTCATCCGCATTTCCTATTTTATAGTCTGATATGGTTATGTGAATGTTCTGAATCCATTTTCGGAGAAGGAATCCAAGCATTAGAAGGATCCCAGAAAGTTAGTCACCAACCTCTATGCAATCCTCTTAGGGCTCCTCAAACGGCTGAACGACAACAACCTTTTGTTTCTGTGCAGGTTTATTTTTGGGAGACATTGTGAAAACATGAGGAATGAGATGTTTAAAGACAAAGATGCCAAGGTATCACAAAAGGAAACATAAAGTGTTTTGACTGAAACCAAACCTCTGAAACCTTCTTCCTCTGGAAAACCACATTAGTCTATGACAAAGCCCAATTCTCAGATGCTCAAGAGAAGTTAGGTTTAGTAATCTCTCCTCAGGAAGAGATTCTAGGTCTTCACACCCATAAATTTCTAAGTACTTTAGTGAGTTTGGGACCCCCATCATTGCACATTAGCTTCTCACTGCAATCCTACAGTACCAGTTCTTGAAGGGATAGATGGAGTGGCATGGTTATCAACCTTGGGCAGTGCCTAATTATCAATTTGTCGAGGCAGGTATATGATAATGGTAATACTGGTTCTGTTCCATCGTCCATTACTGCTTCAAATCTTGACCATTGCTCCAAATAATGCATACAACAGAGAGTGAGCCGTTTTATAGATGGGAAGAATGATCCTCTTCTCGCTCCAAATGAAGAAGAATCATTTTTGTTATTGATGAACTTGAGATTCGTCCCCTTTCCACATGGGGAGTCGTGCCCGGATCTGGGGCGTGACAGATTGGTATCAGAGCAATGGCTTTCATTTCAGAGTAGGAAGATTAGAAAACTTAGACCTAAGTATCACATAGAAATCAAAAGTTAGGTGAAAAAACTTAGAAATGTTATTTAGGATTGTGTGTTGATTGCTGTATAAGATTGTATGATTGTTTGCGTGTGAGCATTTAGACAAGACTAGACTGGTGACTTACGAAATTTTGTGGTGATGTTGTAAATGGCAGGAATGAGAGGTAAATCTGCCGTGGGAGGGGCATCATCCTCCAGTGCTGGGCATGAGGCTGAACCTCAACTTACTGAACTGTATCTTATAATGGGGGATATGATGACCATCCAGAGAGATCAACTGCAGCAGCGGACTGAGGTTAGGCAATCTGTAGTGGCTCCTACGTCATGGCTAGAACGATTTAAGAAACTGTTTCCGCCTACATTCGAGAGTGTAAGTGAACCGCAGCTAGCCCAGGAATGGTTGCTTGACACAGAGAGGATACTCAGGACGATGGACTGCCCTGAAGCTGAGTATGTGAAGCTAGCCACCTTCGTGCTGAAGGGTGAGGCGTTCCACTGGTGGACTATGGAGGAGAGGAACCACAATGGGGGGATGTCTTGGACTACCTTCAAGGGTAGATTCTTAGATACCTTCCTTCCTAGCAACTACTGCAAATAGATGGCTCTAGACTTCTTGAGGCAGGAGCAAGGGAGTCAGACTGTGACTCAGTACGAGGCTAATTTTACCAGGATGTCCCGGCATGCACCTCATATTGTGGCAGAGGAAGCTGACAGAGCGGCCAAGTTTGAGGAGGGTCTTCGATTAACAATCATGTCCCGGGTGATTCCGCAGTGGCTTGGAGTGCGCTAGGCACATAGAACGTGACTTGGATAGAGTTTCTGTTCAGAGGGACCAACAGCCGAAGCAGGACAAGGGAGGACATTTCCATCCCTACCACCAGAAGCAAGGATATGAGAAGCGCCGCGGAAATGCTCCACAGTCTGGCACTACTGCAGTTGTACCGGTAGCAGTTGGCACCCAGCCACGTCCACCACCACAGCAACATCAGCAGCATCAGCAGTTCGGACAGCGAGACTCGTGGGTGTGTTATAATTGTGGCAAGCCGGACCGCCTCCAGAAGAATTGCAGGTTAGCACCACATCTGACTCAGGGGCTGAGGGGTTCTCGGGAGTGTTTCAATTGTGGGAAATCTGGCCATATTCAGAAGAACTGTAGGCTTCCACCTCGTCAGGCTCAGGATGGAAGGGTCAATGTTATGATAGAACCTCAGGCTGCATACCGTGATGACCGTGCCACTAATGCGGTTGAAGAAGGTATTTTGCATTTATTTCATACACTTGCACATGCGTTGTTTGATTCGGGTGCATCCCATTCTTTCATTGCTGTTAGTTTCATGTTATTCCTTGGTTTGGAACCTAGTGTGCTTGAGGTTCCTGTTAGTATAGTCAATCCAGTAGGTAGTGTTGGTACTCTACACTGGGTGTGTCGCGCCTGTGTGGTGAGAGTTGGAGATCTGAATTTGGAGGCGGATTTGATTGTGCTAGACATGACAGAGTCTGATGTGATCCTTGGCATGGACTGGCTTGCAGCCTATCATGCCAAAGTGAGTTGTTTTGAGAAGACAGTCGTGTTTGATCTTCCTAATGGGAAGCGGCTTACCTTTCTCGGAACTGAGAAGGATGGTTACCAGTTGGAGTTTCTGGGTATAACAGATGGAGTGAGTCAGTTGCCTTTTGGAGACATTCAGACTGTGTGTGAGTTTGAGTCTGTCTTCCTTGATATTCCTTGTTTGCCTCCCAGGAGAGAGATAGACTTCTACATTGACTTGGTGCCGGGTACTTCTCCTATATCGCTTGCAACTTACCGGATGGCTCCGACTGAGTTGCGTGAGCTGAAGGAGTAGTTAGATGGTTTAAGTAGGCTTGGGTTCATCAGATCGAGTAATTCACCGTGGGGTGCACCAGTCCTGTTTGTTAAGAAGAAGGATGGTCACTCAGATTATGTGTGGATTATCGGCAGTTGAACTGGGTCACTATTAAGAACAAGTACCCACTGCCAAGAATAGATGATTTGTTCAATTAGTTGAGGGGAGCTCGGTGTTTCTCAAAGATAGATATGAGATCGAGTTACCATCAACTGAGGATCAAGGAGGAGGATATTCATAAGACGGCCTTTCGTACCCGATACAGACATTATGAGTTTGTGGTGATGCCTTT
>JAUPMG010249962.1:0-22214 GCA_031762675.1 Pachysandra terminalis
AGAGAGAGAGAGAGAGAGAGAGAGAGAGAGATGAAAAATGTATGTTGTTTGAGATGTTCAATGTGTAACAATGGCTCTAACTTGGAGAAACAAGAACAATGGTAAAGCTTCAAAGGGCTTACACATCAAGACACCCACATATTTTAGTGTTTTAAACCATACTTTTGGAGCAGATCAACAATTAAGAAATTTAGGCATACATCATACCAAATGTAAAAAGAGCTTTCTAAGAGGAAAAATAAAGATTAATACATGGAAGAAAATTGCAAAAATCACATAGTGATATCTACATTATCCATTATTACACCATTTGTAGATTATGCTGTTGTTTCATTTCATGCAGTGACCAAGATATAGGCCATAGGGAAAAGGATCTATCATGTGTTTCTGAGAAAATTTCATTTTCAAACAACACCTTCAACAAATTGGCATTGTTTTGTCAGTCAACAAACAGTTCTCTCTTTCATATCATCCTATATTTTAATTACTTGATATGAGCATGGGGGATGGAGAAAACTGCATTAGCTAGGCATGGTTCTATATGACATAGTTAATCAAGTATATTACGAACAAAATGGAACCTATCATATAATATTTGAATCGCCATGAGATGTCTGAAACAAGAATTACTATCTTCATTAATTATTTGCATTCAAGAGCATTTGATTTGTGTATTGACAGTCAAAAATAAACCAACATTTGGCCTCATAAAGAAATTAAAGAAAACATTATACTTGTTAAAGTTTGCAAATATGAACCATCTCAGCTTGCACATTTAAGGGAATCTGTTATTAATAAGAACTTTTTATGTGAAGTAAATCCCAGATGGGGAAGGTAGTTGGTGAGGGGAGACAGACACGGAGAATCAATCAAGAAAAAATAAAGCTAATTAAACTAGCTAGCAAGAAGTAGGGCAAAGAGAGAGAGAGAGGAGTTAAGAAGAAGAGTATAACTTCTACCTTTTAAAGCGCTCTGCAACTCTCTGCACATCGTCTGAGAGTGTGCCCAACGAAGCAGCAACAAGAATAACAACCTACCAAGGGAATAAAAGCAAAGAGAAACCCACAAATCTTCAATTCCATCAGCTAGCTCTGTACCCAAAAGAAAGGATGCTACCCACCCACACACACACACACACAAGACCATGAGAGAGAGAGAGAGAGAGAGAGAGAGAGAGAGAGAGAGAGAGAGAGAGAGAATGTATTTCCAATTACTAACCGAGGCATGAATACATATTGAGAAATTCAGGCTCTACAGAAGGAAACTATGAAATGATGTGCATATATGATAAATATATAGTTGATCATAAATCTATCTATCTATCTATATGTATAATACATAATTGAAAGATAATAATTGGTTATGGTGACACCTCTCTTATCTGTAACCCCTCACAAACCCCCAAACCTTCAAACGGTAAAGTGAGAAAAATCACACTAGTAGTCCAGGACTTGTCTTCCATACCATACCATATACCATCCAGACTTGTTTTTTTATTCAGTCTCATGGCCACTGGATGAAGAGTGATGACCATTTTGGCTTTGTTTGAGCATCAAGAAAGACAATCCAGCAGCAGTAACTGCCATCCGAGTCCTTTGTGCTTATTTTCAGATGTCCATGTCGAATGACAAGGATGCCTTCCCTTTGTTTGGCGACTGATCAGTTGGCACTGTCGGTCGTGGGGAGCCATTGTAGAGCCTTAATTGGAGTGCAGAAGCTTGAGAATGAGGCGGTAGAGAAGCCATTGTGGTAACATGTGGTATGGTGGTGTCGCATTCGGAGTCCTCCTGTATGGGGCACTCCATGTTAACGCCGAACAGCCTAAGACGCTTGGCTGCAGCTTTCCCATGGACCACTGGCACAGGCTCATATACCATGGGCACATCACCGCCTGGTTGCACCACTCCAACTCCAAGTCCAACCTGTTGTGGGGCTGTCGATGATCTTAGGTAAAAAACTGGAACCGACCCCAGACCACTACCACCCGAGTTTACCACATTGTAACCATATGGGCTACCACTGTAACTAGTACTCCTGTGATGATTATCATAATTCAGTTGTGGCGTGGGAGACACCGCTGTAGATGGCAAGAATAACCTACCCCACGGGAGGGACCTGGCCGGAAAAGGAAGCTGTCGAGGTTGCAACAATGAGGGGTCTGGTACATCAGGTCGGCGCCTCCAATCGATGTACAGACGGTCCTTACTGGACTCCCCGACACCACGCTCGAAAGAAATGATATCGCCTGCATCAAGCTTCTTCTCCTTCACGAACCTACTCCACCCTTTGGTCATGACGTAACTCTGGCTGCTGTTCCAGTAAGAGTATCTGAATCTCCATGACTTCCCACCCCGATCTTCGAAATTCAACAGTAAGCCTTTCTCATTTGTGGATGAATCAAGTGGGAAATATTTCTCCGCGTGTTGCTTGGGTATGACAAGTCGATTAAGCTTTCCCACGTCGCTTGGAGTTACTACCTTATCAAACATGTGTTCTCTTTCGATGTACTCATCATGAGCACCACCGCCACTTCCATGATCTCCGGCCGCTTCTTCATCTTCTCTTCGTTGTGCAGCATCGTTGATACTCGGTGGTGACTGCAAGTTCATGACATCAATCTTGTGCCTGAAATTGGTATCTTGGCCACCGAACCTAAACGAATCTTGATCATATGACCTTGCAGGTCCTTGTTCGTATTCAGACGTCCCCGACCACATTCGTTGGTGCTTCTCGTAAATCTGAGCTCTCCATCGCCCATTGGGCTGAGGAACAAAGCCGTTATATTGAGAATAAGAAGGAGAAGAGGAAGAGGAAGAGGAGGAGAAAGGGAGCTTACCCTTATCCCCAATCATGTCCTCTTGATCTTCACAATACCCCTCTTTTCCTTGCACGAACTCCATGATCCACCTCGAATTTCACCTTCTTTCTTTAGATCTCTTGTAAAGTAGAATAATTAGGAAAAAAAAACAAGAAGTAGTGATGAAGAAAAAAAGAGCAATTCAAACAAAAAAAATTGTTTTTTTTTTCTTCTCTTTTCTTTTGGGACCTGTTGCTCCGAATACTACTCACATATTTTACTTTTCTCTCGATCTAAAAGTTTTCTTCAAAAATCTTAAGAAAAGATCCAGCGGAGAGCTCTCACTACAATGACGGTCGGTGCCTTCTTCTTTGACCAAGAAGACTAGAACCAAAAGCAAGACAAGCCATGGACGATTCAAAGAGCGCTACTTGTTGACCTTATTGCAGAGAGAGAGAGAGAGAGAAATATGTAGCTGGCTGGGCTTTCCTTAATGGTTAACTCCTCGAAGCTTCTCAAGAAGTTGGGCGAATTTTTCTCTTTCTTTTTCTTGTTAATAGAGAGTAGTGTGTAGATGTGAAACAGAGATGGGAGGAAGGAGGGAGAAGAAAAGCTTTATATGTAGGACCCATGAATTATCTGGTTGGGCTCATGTGAGCTTGTCCCTTTCATCATTTTGGCATCTTTATTTCCTTTGTGATAAGTCCCCAAAAACCCATTGTTCTAAGTGAGGATGAGAGATTCTTATGGTTATTTTGCCCAAGTAGGAGAGATTATTCTTATTTGATTTTTTGAATTCCTTTTATATATATATATATATATATAGATAGATATATTATTAAATGATTATGATTTAAAAATAAAATCTAAAGGAACAATAAGCTATGAGATTTGACTTTTGTGACATTGCTTTTTCTGACTGATCCTGTGTGCTGAGGAGAAAAGCAAACAAGATGGAGCAATACTAATCAGACTCTTCCTCCTCCTATGGGGTTGAGCAAAGGGAAGAAAGACTCTCTAGCTATGTATATATATATATATATATATCAGAAAACAAATATAATTTTCTTTAATTTTGTTGTTTTTTTGATTCATGTGTATATATATATATATATATGCAAAAAGTGGATGCGCCCACTGATCCATGTGGTCCATTCCAATATGAGCTTCCCTTCCCTATGTTGAATTGAACATACCCAGATACCATATTTTGTATTAATGATCCTATCTGTTCAATCATTTCTAAGCGCTCGCCCTGAAATTATATCTAGAAATTCAAGAGCATATCTGAACCGTTTGATAAGCAGTGCCAATCTAATCCATTGGCTCACCTAAACTACTGAGGTTGTATAGATAGAGATAGAAATGGGAAACAGGATGAGTTGTGTCCCTTACACACGTGATCATTTTCTTGTCACCATACTCTATGTAATTTTCCTCCTGACCAAATTATATTTGTTAATGGACCACCTCCCCATCAAAACTGTGTAAGAGGGTAGGACGAGTCTTTAAGATATTGGTAATACATCCCCAATTATTTACATTATTATAGAAGTAATAATTAAGCTCAAAAAGAAGAGATGATTATATTATTGATGAGATGCATGTATCAGTCGTCATTAGAGTGATGTCATGTTTATCCAAGTAATTAAACTAATTAGTGTTGTTGTTGGGTTGGTAATTAATTGGAAAACTACGACACCATCCATATCCCCTCCTTGTTGTTTGCACTTTGAACTAAAAATTAATTAATTTTAAAACTAGTATCACATGTAGATTCCAGTTACAGCTAATTATGAAAACACGTAGGTCGTTGACTTGGGATATCCAATATGAGTTGTAATATTTGTAATTGCAATAATTAGATTGTTCAAAAAAAAATATTTGTACAAAATTAGTACCTAATAAACCCATGAGAGACTCTACCGAATCGTACAACAGCCTTAGTAAAAATGGGGATTGGGTGCTCTCTCTCATAGAGTCATAGTCATATGCACACACACACACATATAGATAGATGGTGGAGGGTTGAGAGAGTAATGGGGGGGTTAAAATGACTAATTGGTGATAACAGCTTTTTCGTTGACGATGCATGCAGCTCACTTTTTTTGAGAAATGTTAAAAAAGTTACGCGTTCTATTTGCAACCCTAAAGAAAGACAATAAAAGTTATGAATTGTATCCCACTTACTTTTATAGCAGGACAGGGCCTCCCTGCTGCGGTGCTGCCTTTACGGTTTTAAAAATAACACTCACCTCCTCTCAAATTCTTTTATTTATATCAACCCCTCACCTAGACAACCTAAAACGAACTAAATGCATCTGCACACCAATTAGCTTCCCTATGCTTTTTGTCTTACGTACCCAACGAAAATCCAATTTCCTTCTTCATCTCGTAGCCTTGGCTCGGTGTTGTCCATCTGATTTGCTTTCCCATTCCTGTTTTCAAAAATGCTTTCATTTCTCTTCACCCAAAGAAACCATAAAGTAAAAAAGCAAAATCACTAGTGTTGTTCCAAGCAAACTTTCATTTCAAACTAAAATGCTTTCTATTTTTTATTTATTTATTTTTTTTATATATATGTTTAACGGTATATATATATGTCCGCCTAGCAAAGGCAACTAAACTAAAGTGGTGTTGAATTCTGATGTAAACCTGACACGTTTTCTTCAAATCTAATTTTGTGTTTCCCTATACGCGATCAGGGATATTTTACTAAATTAAAGAATATATTTTTGAAAGACCACTTAATTTTTAATGACTTTAATCGGTATCTGTCAAGTTGTTATTTACTGATTTACACTTTCTATATATATATATATATATATATATATATGGCGAGTGTAGTGTGTAGAGTTCATTCCATGCTACAACTCGTCACTCTAAATCGGAACCGTTTGATTAAATAAACGTGACAATTTTTCAAATGGCTTAAGAGCTCAGAAGTCAGATGCATCATCACCATGGCATTAAGACCATCCTGACAATCTAATCATAATATGAGAATATGAAAAAGATATATAAAAGAAATTTGATCCAACGGTCGTGAAGCAAAGTAAACAGTTGGGTATGACTGCTGACCTGTTTGCTTGATGGGCCTTATTATGGATGGGGACCAGTCCGGAGCGTGGATATAATGTATGTATAACATCTGAACCTATTAGCTTTGATAGGTATGATCTGTAAATATATGTGTATATGCGCACAATATGCTAACAAGTGGGACGTAACCAACACCCAGAAATTGTCAAGAAAATCTCACAACTTGACATCGCAATCCAACTGGAGGAGGGAGGGACGGAGGATGGTGGTACCTCCTCCTCCTCTAGTTTTGCCCTTGGCAGATAAAAGGCTATCACAAGCAAAGTTTACGAGGGAGGGGGACCTCTCCCTCTCTCTCCTCTCTCCTCTCTCCTCATTTATTCAGATGAAAGACTTCCTTCCACTCTCATTTATAAACAATTAATAAAATCATTTTAATTGTTATTACAATACAATGTAATATTTCTATTTAATTAATGTTTTAAATTGTTGCATATAGGTCTGGTTCTGTAGATGTTGGACCACAACGTACAGACCCATCAACACATACACTAGTATCCAGTTGGCGGCTATCTTGTTCCATAATTCTTGTGTTGGCCTTTTGCCTCTCTCTCTCTCTCTCTCTCTCTCTCTCTCTCTCTCCTGCCATCCCATTCTCTTTTCTAAATGTCAACAGCAGTCCCTCTGGAAAATGGCAATGGTTAACATTCCCACGTAAACTCTCCATCCTGCCTAATTCCTTATTATTTAATTTTTATTTGGTTAAATGAAAGCCTCCCTTACATGCAAGTTTTAGCTAGGGATGTGATTGAAGAGGTTTCACTAGTCAGGATAACCAAACAATATTTTTAATTTCCACTTTGTTTCAATATTAGATTTGATTTATATACCATCCCTCTTGTGGGCAACTTTCCTTTGTTAGTACCTCCTCTTGTAGATGATTCTTGACCCTCCAGGATGGAATATCCACTTCTACAGTTCCACTAGTAAATTAATGAGACTCCTCATATAGTGGGGGAATCTAAGGCAGAGATTAGCCCGGCAGAGATTATTGCAACTTATATAAGCACTTTTTAAAACTAACTATGTGTTTGGTAGTGCTTATGGGTAAGTGCTTACCCATAAGCACTAGAGAAAGGAAGGCTACCCATAAGGAGAAGTTGCTTTCAACAGCTTCTCCCAACCACTTGTGCGCTAAGCTATTTCACTAACTCTAGTAATATTTTTAAAATACCTATTTTACTCCTAAACTTTCATAAGCACTTAGATAAATGTTAATTCTAAACTTTAATAATATTTATTTTGCCCCTAAACTTTTATAAGCACTTAAATAAATGTATTTATCAAACGATATTTTCTTCAAAAAAGCAGTTGTCTTGCTTATTTTCTTCAAATAAGCACAAGCCGGGTCAAACGCAGCTTCATATCCACTATACAATTACAGGCATATATGCACCACTTGTCTTGCTATTATAATGACAACTGTCATGGTCCCTCCTCCTTCCCTCCTGCTCTCACTCTATATATTGTGTGAACATTGTTAGGTGACTCCCTAGCTAGTAGTCCCCACACATGTACCTTATTTAGTTATTGCAATTACCAAGAGAAAGCATATACATATAAATATATATATATATATATATATAGCAATAAAGAAGGGTAGCTTGATCAGATGTTATGCGCCATAGGGATGCAAATGAACCTGCTGGGAGATTCAGCTGCACTCTTCTCCTTCGCCTACAGCCCCATCCTGCCTTGTAATAAACCGTTGAGTAGCGGCTCTTAAGTGGCTTTCTCTCCTCACGATAAAAAACTGTTTATTAAATATTCCTGTTTGAGGATTAATCTAATTCATTGCAATCTGCCCATCTGTAATTGCTAGCGCAGCCATGGGCGTTGCTAGCTACTATTATAGTAAAATGAACCTCTACATTCTGTAAACATAAATATATATACCTATATATGAGCTGTATGTCTCTCTGTATATATATACATATATATATTTAAATGTGAGCTGTAAATATATATATATATATAGTACTCACTGGTTGGTGAAAATGATGGGTTATGTGGTCATTATTTCCTGTTTTTATGTTTGTTTTGTCTTGTAATTTGAAATCTGTTTTATATTAAACTGGGACCTGTCACTACTTCAAAAAGAAGCATTTAAAACAGTGCATTCTTTTGATAGTTATTTTACATGTGAGAAAGATATCATCAGCATCATTCTTCCTCAAATGGTTTTGCTTTTATAGCTTCGATTGTGATGAATTGCTTTGTGATTCTCCAAAGAAAAAAAATAAAAATTCAGTGATGGATCGGCATTCCCTTATCTGGAATAGTTATATGTTAGGTAGTTGGAAGCAATGCTACTGAAAAAATAAAATGAGAAAATGTCAAGCTTAATATGGTCTTTACTCAAAAATATAGTTAAGGAAATGGTTAATAAATAAAAACATCAAAATACTTTAATCAAATAGTTCAAGTTTAGTGTCTTAGGTGTTTAAAAAAAAAAATCTAAGGAAATCTTTTAGTAATATTAGTCAGAATATTAATCTTCTGGTCCTAAAGAATTTCATCAACGATAAGAAACTTAAGGCTCTGTTGTTTGTTTCAACGTAAAATAGGATACGAAAAATGTTTTAATTTCAATGGAAAATGTCGTTTCCGAGTGTTTGTTTCAATGTAAAAATATTTTCATATGTATTTCATTTTTCAAACATGAAACAATTTTCTAAAAAATGACATACCTTTAAAAATTAATCTGTATGTCATTTTCCAGAAAATCAAAATTGAATCAAGTTAACACCATTGAAGTTATTTCTTTTTATTTTATTTTTATCAAATCCATCACCAACATGTGTAGCCACATCTACCACCACCATCAACACCGCCAGCGCTGCCGTCACCATCGCCATCACCACTGTCACCACCACCACCACCGTTGCTGTCACCACCATCACCATCTCTATCAATACCACCGCTAACACTGCCACCACCACATTTACAAGCGGGTTGGAAAGCCTAAACCCAACCCAACTAATAAACAGGTCAACTTGAACCTAGATTGCAACTCATTGTCTGTGATTATTTTCATGTACACCAAATTTAAGAAAGTAAAAATTATTGATTTTCTATTCTATTTTCTTAACTTCCAATCTGAAAACATTTTACATCATAAATATTTTTCACCTGAAAATATTTTACATTGAAACAAACGGAACCTAAATGTTATAAATATTCATTCTTTCCATGAAAATATGATGTAATATGTCTTAAAGATTCAAAATTTTAAATTATGATAACTAAATAAAATAAGAAAAAGTAAAAGGTAAAACTGCAATTAAAGTTCATTTCTCTTTGTATCTTATTGCCAAAACCTTTATCTAAGATTGGGCCTAGCTTGTTTACCCAAAACAAAACAAAAATATTGGGCCTTGCTTGTTAAGAGAACTTTACAGTTTCACAGAAAGAGGGCCTTGGGCCTGAATTCCTTGTTCACAAAATCGATAGTTATGATGCCAGACCCGGACCTAAATCATGAGTCCATATTGAATTGGGGAAATGTTGGTAAGTTGTGATCGTACGGCTTGCGTTTTAAAGCGTACATATTGAAATGGGGAGACAATACCTTGATGCTTGTGCTCACATTTTTGGAGATGTGGGCCATATTGTTATGGCCAATCAGGAGGTGAGTTCATGAATCTTCTTGAACTAGTCCGCGTTTGGTAGTAGTCCTCAAAGTTATAACATTCTCATTGGAATATTGGATTTAGGGTTGAGAGGGTTTAAGCCTAACAAAGCTGCGGAGCGTACGAGGGGTTGCGAACTGTTACTCTGGTATAAAAACAGCAGAGGAAGAAGAGATGGATCCTTTCTCCGCTCCCTCTAGTGGGTCGTCGTCTCAACCATCACCAGAGGCATTCATGGACCAGCTCAAGACTCAGCTTGCTCAGGCTTATGCGGAGGAGTTCCTCGAGGTAAGTAAAACATCAAACCCTATCCCCAAGCTCTCTTTTTCTCTGTCTCACGGCTATTTTGATTGGTTATACTTATATTCTTTATTCAATTTGTATTTCAATAATACGACTGTTTTTAAATGCTGTTTTAATGGATATTCAGATTGTAGCCGTAAGGGAAGAGCTTGCAGCTTATGGTCTCTTTGATTCTTCTGATGCCTTTTGTTTATGTATCAAATTTAAGTTATTTACCCCCTTACTCCCTCTGAGATGTTTGGTTCTATATACGTTCCATGAGATTTTTATCTCAACAATTGTCTAAAACTGCACTCTTTGTTTTTAGAAAAAAACGATTTCCTTACTACTTACTATTCATGAAGTTTCAGCAGTTTCTTTCTCTTGATCTGACTTCTCTCCGCAAAGCCCTACCTTACTATCCTTGTTAGGTTCACAAAACTGACTTCTGTCTTAACGAAATGAAACTTCTTTGTAGCCCCTTTTTCCCCCATATGAATTCTCTTTGTAACTTCTCCATTTGCTGAGTCACCTTACTTGGAACCCTGAAGTGAGACAAGAAGTAACTAGATATGCTGGCTAAAATCTTCCAGTAAGTGTCAATCTCTCACCAAGTGAAAGTAAATGTTTGATCCCAAATTCTACAAGGCGAGGTCTTCATACCAAATGTCTAAATTTCAATTTCTTATCTAATGGAGTTCATAACAAGCCGTTGAAGCTACAATATGATGTATCCATTTACATACCAATAGAGTTAGGAATGGGTTGGATCATAGTAAAGTATGGTTGAACATGGCCTATCAAAGAAGCTTGAATAACCAACCTAACACAATCACTATTCATGCAGCTTCTGGTTTTCCAAATTATCAAACCTTAAGGTTGATAATCACTTTTGAATATCATGGGGTTGCCATACCCATATGTGAATTTTGGGAAGATTATTCAGTGTAGCAGTAAGCCATTAGGTTTGCAAGTTTGAAGCCCTCAGGTTGGTGTCAAAGTTCTGCCAATTGCTTTCTGCTAAATTGGGAGCTTTGGCAGATGATGTCTACTATGCCTAGCATTTGGTTTAGGCAGCTATCTATACTTCAGATGCATGAGGAGTTGGAATTAAGGATCTCAAAATAGTTCTGCCAATTTTCTTTTATCCATTTAAAAATAAATAAATTGAGAAGCAGTACCATCTGCAAGGCGTTTAATGAAAAGACAAAAAGTACTCAAAACTGTGTTGATGGAACCAAACTGAGTGTCTGTTGTGTGTATTTGCGTATAACTTGGAATCTTACAAAACTATTAGCATCACATACTAGTGTTGAGATAGTGGTGGTCCTAGCACTACCATGGTTACATGTGACAGTAGTAGGAACCAAGGTTTATAGTATCTGTTTTGGATTGGGAATCAGCCCCGTCCAAAACCGATGCGGTTCGGTTTGTATCGGCCGACAAATATCAGGTATCGGACGATACCATTAAAAGATAGAGGCAGTTTGATGAGTATCGGCCGATACTTTTACCAATAGGTTTGTATCAGCCACCCTCAGAACTGATAGGACTCAGCCGAGTCCTATCGGTTTCGCCAATACTTGAAATGAACAAAAGCAACGAAGCATATTTTGAGGTGAGAGTACAAATTCGTCGTCTGAGTACGGTCTTGAGGTGTGTCCAATAATTAACTGCTGTTTATTATGATTATTGTTAATTACAATTTTTTTGTCCTAAAATAACTTACATCTTTGCCTTTTAAAGCATTTAAGGATATGATGCAGTATGCTTGAACCAAGGCTTCTATATATATATATATATATATGCTTGTTCACACATGCCAGCCTGGGAATGTGAGCTGGGTGACACATGTTTTTATTAGTTTCTTATAAAAACCTAAAAAGAGAATATTTGAATTACTGAAACCACACTTATCAGGAGATCTCTCAAATTGAATTCGCTTCCCCTGATTTGGCTGTCAATAACGTGTACCTCTTTCCTGCTTCTGTAGGTTGGTAAACCCCTTCCTTTTTGTTCTTAACTCTGAAGGCCTAGCTGAATAATGTTATTTAAAAATGTTCTTTTGAGACTGTTTCACCTTCCTTTTTGTTCTTAACTCCACACATTTAATCATTTTGTCTCAGCTTCGTCTCTAGTAACAGCAATCAATTGTTCCAGTCATTGTCAGATCCTCTATCACCTTTAGGCTCCCATCTGAGATAATTAACATGTCCAATCCAATTTGAAAAATGTAATAGTTACAAATGGTAGCGGGGATGAAACAATGGTAATAATTGAGAAACATAAGATTTTCATAAGTAATCACTTCTGTTGTCTTGGATCCAATATCAATAAATTGGGTAATATGATTAAGATTTGACTCAAAGAATAAGAGCCTAATGACTTAAGTGGAGATTTGCTTCTAAGATGTATGGAGTAGAATGTTAAGCAATAAAGAAGCAACATTCATAAGGTTGAGGATGTTTATATGGACGTGTGGAAAGATTAGAAAATATAAGATGAGGACTGGACACATCCGGAAGTATCTAAGAGTAGCCCAAATCAGATATAAGATAAAGGGCAGTAGGTTAAGATGGTTTAAGCATGTTAAATGGAGGGTGAGGGAGGCACCTGTGAAAAGGTGCAAGGGGTTGCATGTTGAAGGACCTAAAAGGACATTGATGGAGTTGGTCATAAATGATCATAATATACATAATCTGACTGAAGATATGGCTGTTGATAGATTGGGATGTGGGAGCAGGTTTCATGTTCTCAACACCAATTAGTTGGGATAAGGGTGTTTTTTGGTTGTTATGGTGGGGTAGTGCGGACTCTCAAGTCATTTGATGTGTCTTGATTCTTAGTTGGACAATATAAATTGGTTGGGTTTGGTGAGCTCTGGATGCATGTTGGGTCATGATACTAGTGATGCAGAAATTGTGCTGCTCGACCTTCTTTAAGCTGCTAATCGGAATTGAGCTACTTAAAGAAGCATAAATAGTAGAAGCATCTGACAATGTCGATATTTGATGTGTCTTGTATCAGTTATCTCTGCACTGTCCGGAGTTGGATAAGGTCTTGTTTGGGTACGCGGGCGTCCCAACCATCCGCCTAAATCGCCGCGCGACCGTTCAGACGGTGCTACACCAATCATCGACAAATATATGTAGAACGAATGGTGGAGAGCCAAATAAAGAACACTTATTTTTTACATGGTTCGACAATAGGTTTACGTCCATTGATGTCGCCTCATAGGAAGGCTTTCCATTATTTAGAAACATAGGGATTACAGTGATAACCCTAATCATACAGGGATAAATAAGGAAATCAGAAAGAAGGGGGAGAAAGACGGAGAGATATAAGGAAGTGAATGATTCCTTCTAATATATGAAGCCTTTCAGGCATAAGCAAGCAAACGTCTCCCTCTTCCTTCTATTTCTTCTGTTGAGTATTTTGTGTCTTTTTTGGTCTTGTTTTGTGTTCTTTAGTTCTGTAATGAACTTGTTCTTTTATAGCTTTGTCTTTTGTTGGCCTTCAAGTAGGCTTTGTTCTGAAGGAACGAAGAAGGAAGTGCCATGTGTCCCCTTTATACTATTAGGTGACACATAAGGTGAGTCATACAAAAATATATGATGCGTTAGATGACTCACAAGTGTTTAAGTAACCGGGTCAGATCAGGTCGAGCGACCCATTAACCCATGGTCCAACTCGGGTTGAGCAACCCACTAAACCCAATGTCCATGTGTCAAGTAGGTGACAAGCAGGTCAAGCACACAAAAGTTGCTTAAGTCACTGAATGAGATTAAGTCCGACCCGGTTACTTAAACACTTGTGAGTTGTCTACATGCATCAGATATTTTTGTATGACTCACCTTCTATATGTCATCTAATGGTATAAAGGTGACACATGACATTCATTCCTTCAGAGAGTAAAGTTTACTTAAAGGCCAAAAAAAAACAAAGCTATAAAAAGACAAGTTCATAACAGAATAAAACAACACAAAAAAGGCACAAGAGACTCGACAGAAGGAAGAGAGAGAAGGTTAATTGCTTATGCCTGACAGGCTTCATGTATTAGAAAGAATCATTCACTTCCTTCTATCTCTCCATCTCTTTCTCCCGCTTCCTTCTTTATCCACGTATGACAGGTTATCACTGTAATCCCTATATTTCTAAATAGTAGAAAGCCCTCTTATGAGGTGACATCCATAGACGTAGGCATGTTGCCGAACCATTAAAAAATATGTGTTCTCTATTTGGCTCTCCCTCATTCCTTCTACATATATTTGTCGATGATTGGTGTAGCGCCATTTGAAAGGCTGCACAATGGTTTAGGCGGATGGTTGGGACGCCCCACGTACCCAAACAAGACTTTATCCAACTCCGGGCAGTACAGAAATGACTGATACACGTCAAATATCGATATCGTTACGTGCTTCCGCTATTTACGCCTCTTTAAGCAGCTCTATTCCGATTAGCAGCTTAACGCAGATCAAGCAGCACAATTTCTGCATCACCAATACCTATTTAAAGATATTAATGATTCGTGTTTGTTGTTGAAAGCTTGTTATGTCATTATAATACACATAATTTCACTAACAATATAAACTCGCCTGCACCATCTAAAGGTTGTTATGTAATGTAATATATTGTTTGTTATAATGATGATTGGTTCAACAATTTGACTGTCTTAGGGTCCAAGTGGTTCCATTGTCTGACAAAGTTTTAATTGTGAGCCCTTTTAGAATTTCTGAGAACCAGGGTTCTTGATTTTATAGGTTGTCTTTCTGGGAATAACGCACTGGTATAAGCGGTCTATCAAACTGTTGGTTTCTTACTCGATCCCCATCTTGCATAGTTTATTGTGTTGGGAATAACAAACCCAAGCTTGCAAAAGATACTGTTTGGGTTTAAGTTGGTTGTGGGGTCAGATTTTTTCATCCCTACATTAAAATACTTGAGGACCTTCTCTGATCAAACTCTGCACAGACCTAGATAAGGACAATAACTAACCAAGAAACTAATTTCTACCGTCATCTGTTCCTGAAAAGATTCCCAAATCTTCCAACGAGTATGCAGAAGAAGAAACCAATTGCATTCAACTGTTTTAAAACCAAACTCTAGAGAAGTTTGAGACTAGAGTTATCAATTCTGTAAATATGATACCAGCAGGAGAGAATGTGATCTTAGAAAGCTTGGGGCTCTCTGTTATTGTTCGAAACCTCAATGGAGGATTCCATAATTTGCCGAAAAACCATTTTCTGGACAGTATCTCTCCCTCTCAAATGTATTCGTCATGCTTCCAGATACTTGCCCTCATTTATAGCTAAGAATTTAATAGAATAAAGTTCTTGTTTCCTTTCATTTGCTTTATGGATTCATATTGCCCGTGCCCTGTTAATTTCTCAACCATAGCATTGACATACTATGGCTATTTATCATTTAATGTGTAGGTTAAGTGATTGGTTCCTTTGGTAGAAACTGTGTTTTGAAATATCAGAGTTCATTAGTTACTAATGTCATTAAAATGAAGCATGTAGTAGTTAAATCATCTTAGTTTTTATTTTTTGTAATACAGACAGTGAGGGGGAAGTGCTTCGACAAGTGCATCACAAAACCAGGGACAAGCCTAAGTGGAAGTGAGAGTAGTTGCATCACTAGATGTGTGGATCGCTACATTGAAGCCACTGGAATTATAAGCCGAGCTCTTTTCAGTTCACGCTGAAGTCTCAAACCACCTCCTTCCGCAGGTGCAACCCTTGTTTGCATTTTGATATTTTTATAATTAATGTGAACCAGATGAACCTTTCACTTTTGAGCCCTTTGATCAAGCTTGGTGGTTTTATTTATTTAGTTGGATACAATAGATCTTTGGTACCTATAAGATTATCAAAGTCGATTTTTTGACTGTATGCTTAGCTGCTACATTTGATGTGGCTCGGCCCCTTTAATAGAGGATGAGCTGTGCTCATGCCTATTTGTAACACATCTTCATTTGATTTGAAGAGAGAAAACTTGTCTGATGAAGTTGGAGCATATCAGCTTTGCAAAAGCTGCTGAGTTTTTAGAGTGGTAACAGCCAACGGGGGGTTGAGATTATTGTGCAACAGCCAACATGGTATACCCCATAAATAACTCATTTGTACACCACAGCAATTTAGCAATGCTGGGAACCTGTAATTCAAGCAGGTAGCATGCACATGATGTGCACGTGATTTTTGACGATGTGGTGGATTCCTCTCTTTCCACTACTATTGCACACAGCATACATATATCGTGTTGCACAGAGGATATCAAGTCCCAAACTTGGTAACAGCAGAGTACACAAGTAATAGAAGGTAAAAAGACTACAATTTCAAATGAAAAGCACATCCTATCAGCCCTTTGTTCCCTCGTCACCGTCTTGGTCTATACTTTCTCGTAGGCACTTAATACCTTCTGTACCTCATGGTAATCTGTACTAAGAGTTGTAATAAGAAGATTCAGAACCATCAAGCTTCATGTCATGCTTAAGTGCATCCCTTCCATATCCTCCACACGCACACCCCCACAGAGTTATCATACGATCTACCAGATTGCGAGGCAGCTTCTGCTTTTATACAGATGGAATGCACCCAAAATGAAAATTCATTATGAAACTCTTCCTTGAAGGCCGACCTGTACAGACTACAGACGTAGGTTACTATCCCCTTTGTCCAACAGCAGTAAACCCAACCTCACGTCATCGCAACTTGTCTTGCAACAATCATTTCCATTTCTCCATTGTGATCATGGTGAACCATGATTGATATGGTCGTGTGATCTATATCCATTAACGTGGTAGTTCAATATATTGAAAGGAGCCAGTTACACTCATCATCAAAATCTAATGTGGGAGTTCAGTTTTAGGCCTTCAAGGAGTACAAGGAAGTCTTCAAGAATGGCTTCTACACAATCAAAGAAATGAATTCTGCACAGAATTTGGCAAAACTGCGAATTTGACCAAGTAAAATATAGGAAAGTTTACAAGCATCGTTTATCGATCAAAAAAATTATGATGTGTGATTGTTTATACACACTGTGTGAATGTTTATCGATACTTTATTGATCAAATTTTTTTTGTGATTTTTAAATGTTCTTTCATACTTTACTGATAAAAAAAATTGTGACGTCTAAATGTTTATATACACTTTACTTATTAAAAAAAAAAAAAAAATTATGATGTGTTCGACTATTATTAAAACAAAAGCGTGATCCTCTTAACCGAGCAAAAGTTCTAAATGCAGCGTGTTGTAAAACCAAATATCACTATCCTTTGGGTCACGACTCCATGTTCAATCACCAGTTATTGATTAATAGATACATTTATGTTTTAGTTTTACCCTATGTTCTTCTTTGATTGGCATAGGTGATAGTTTTAGCTTATAATAGCTATATGTACAAGAGATATATCTACGAAGTCGAGGACTTTTAGATAGTATGGTGGTAGTTCTACTGATGATCTTATTATGTCTTAATGTCTCAGTTGGAAATTAAGTCTCAAGTGGCCTTTAGATGATTTCTTTGAGGGTGACATCGCCTTATTCACACTTATGAAGAACTTCATTAATTATTAGAGTTTCAGTTAAGATGTTAATTTAATATTAAGAACATCAGAAATTGACATTTTCAACTCAGGGAAATGCTAGCAACCGGTGCCGGTTTGTATCTTCTCCCCCGGCACCGGTTGCTGAGGTAGACAACAAGTATTTTTCACTGCCAATTGTTCGTGGCCCCGCCCCTTCTTTACTATTACTTAATTACCTGTAAAAGACAGTCAGGCGTAATTGCTTGATAAGGTGGTGGCCAAGGTAAAAGCTCCCTTTAGACAGCCTTATTTTCTTCTAATACACATTTTAATAACTCTGTAGGGGTGGGGATGATGAAACATGTCAGAGTCAAGACTTCATACGAGTTAGTAGTAACTCTCTGGTTCTGCCATTTATGTATCGTATAACTGATGATTTTAATTGCTATTGATTCAACAATAAACACATGCAGATCAATTTACTGTTAACTGACCAATTAAAAACAAAAAAAAAATTAGTTTTCAGCTGTCGCCATGTACTAATATTTTAATTTTTAGGGGGCAAGTTGCAACTCTTTGATTATAAAGAGGGATGATACTGAACTACATTCCAAGTGACCAAAATTATAAATCTTTTTGAGACATGAGTTGTAGGAAAATAATACTGCTATTTATTTTAGCTGTAGGTTTCTTATCATGTCTAAACATTATCGTGGACGCTGAGCTTCATGTGGGTTTCTATGAAGATACATGTCATGATGCAGAGTCGATTGTGAGGGATGAGGTTCAGAAGGCATTTTCCAATAATAAGGGAATTGCCCCTGGTCTATTGAGAATGCACTTCCATGATTGCTTCATTAGGGTACGCAACTCTCTCTCTCTCTCTCTCTCTCTCTCTCTCTCTCTCTGCTGGATTGAAGCTGCTTATTTTGGCAGGGCTGTGATGCATCTGTGCTCGTGGATTCCACCCCAACAAACGCTGCTGAGAAAGAAGGTCTTCCCAACAAAAACAGTCTTCGAGGGTTTGAAGTCATCGACAATGCCAAGGCTAGACTTGAAGCTGTGTGTAGAGGAATTGTCTCATGTGCTGATATACTTGCATTTGCAGCAAGAGATAGTGCGGAACTGGTTGAGCCAAACTTTCCTTCTCATTATCATTTATAGTTAAAACTTCCAACACTCAAATTTGGTAAAACAAAAAAATAAATAAACAAATAATAATAGCGGGAAATGCTAGGAGCCTTCCCTCACCAGGATCCTATTGCCTAGCCCTATAAATAGAGCAGGCTGGGCCGCGTGGTACTTGATTTGTGCTCGGCCCAAACTAAAATCACTTGGTCAGAACTCAGTTTGGCCCAAACTGAACCTAAAGCGATTGAGCTGAATTCAATGTAGACGAAGTTTTTATTTGTGTTTTTGGTTGGGTTTAGACAAAGGGATTCAGGTGGGAAGTTCCAGCAGGGAGACGAGATGGCCGAACATCACTTGCTGCAGAATCTTTAGAACTGCCACCTTTCTTTTTTAAAGTGGATCAGCTCACTCAATCCTTTGCTAACAAGGGACTCACCCAAGAAGACATGGTTGCACTCTCTGGTAAAGCACTTCAGAATTATCACATGCAACCCTCCCCCCTCTGCTACTCCAACAGACATCTCCTGTTATTCTAAACCATGTACAATTTGTTTGCGTACAGGAGCTCATACAATCGGTCGTTCTCATTGCACTTCCTTCACTGAGAGACTGTACAACTTCACCACAACCACACGACAAGATCCGAATTTAAACTCCTTCTATGCTAACCAGCTAAAGCAACAGTGTCCAAAAGATCCACAGGGAAGAATTGATCCGGACCTGGAGGTTCAGATGAACGGCAGCCCATCTTTCATGGACCCCAGCTATTATGCAGACCTTCTAGTTGACCGTGGCTTATTCACTTCCGACCAAACGCTCTTGACCAATCCGGCTACAGTTAACCTGGTGAAGTTATACGCGATTAATGGGTTCATCTGGCAGAACAAGTTTGTTGAGGCAATGGTGAAGATGAGTAAGATTGATGTCCTGACTGGTAATGACGGAGAGATACGATCAAATTGTAGGGCAATTAACTCCTAGCAGTATAGGAGTGTATCAATTTCAGAACTAAGCTTGGTGGGTGTGACCTATAAACATGAGTCTCTTATAACTGCAAATTTAAAATACTAAACTTTCAATTGATGGCTAGGAGGCAGGGACTACCAATCAGTCAAATCCTTTGCCAAGAAACTTGGAAATACACGTTATTTCAAAGCTGAAATAAGAAATTCATCGACATCCTATCAACCAACCCATATTTGGGCAGGTCTGGGATGGATTTCTCAGCTTCCTAACATGCTGGCCCTCCAACCAGTCGACTCTATTTGAACAGTCTACAACATCATGGCATTGGGGTCCAAAAGATAATCAAAGGGCTATATTTTAAGTCTATGTAAGAAGTGTACTATAATCATTGATGAGGATGCAAACAAATATGCATCAAATAGCTTTAATTTTTTTTTTTTTTTTGTTTTTTTGAGAGTTGGGAGGGGGAGCTGATTCTAAATTGAAGAAACAACAGCAACTTACCTTTGAGATATTAAATAATGTACCAGTTAAAAATATAATGGAATCATCAGTTCATCTTCAAAAATGCATCAACCAACCAAGATAAGAGGAGGGCAATGAGAACTACCTAGGTGGTAAGCTCCATAATAGCACTGACAATATCACCATTGTGAGTCTTGAGAGCTTTGACAGCCTTCCCCCTTGAAACACCAGCCTGTGTCATCACTAAATCAATGTCTCGAGGCTCCACCCCGGTTTCATCAATTTCTTCTTCTTCCTCCTCAGTCTGTGCAGCAGCAGCGGCGGCAGCTGCAGATACATCTGCTTTGGCCATTACAGAACCCAAGTCGGGCATCCTGAACTGTTGGGCAGCCTGTGCCTGCAGCTGAGTGCTCAAATCCTCAATTTTTGCCTCCCCAAATATCACATAGGTCTCAGAATTTGGGCTCTTGAAAACATCTGGGCTTGATATGACGAACAGTATCTGAAAGGCATAGCACAAAAGGGTGGCAAAAGCCCATTAATTATACAGGCAGATCAACCCCATTGACAGGAATGTTGGCACAAAAACATACATTTTTGGTTCTCTTAATGGTAACCCTGCTGATGCCCATCATAGGTTTCATACCCAGCTTTAGCATTGCTTTGCGACTTTTTTTCTCACTTCTACTCTGCTTTGAATTCTCATTCCCACCTGAACCCTGTTCACCTGTCAATAGATTTTTAAGAACAATGAATTAGCTACTAAACATAATGAACCATTGAAAGAAGTCAACGTAGCATGACAAGAATCGCAGAAATGGAGACAAGAAATTGAATTGTCCTTGGAGGAGACTAAACAATATAATTGATTATTCCATAAGCATGCCAAAACTAAATCGTAAAATAGCAAGAGTTAGAAATTGCCGGTATCGGGGATTCTGCAAAAGTTGAAAACTTGAAATAAAATTGGGAAAAAAACATAGTTCGACAACAAGATTCTTGCACATAGATTCAATGCACCCATTTATAATATAAAACAAAATTCCATCAAAAAATAAATGAACCCATGAATAATGGCTGCTACAAGAAGGATGGTAGCAAACATAAAACACGTAATTTAACAAAGAAGATAAACAAAATAAGTATCCTGAAGGAGAATCATGATCCCTACAACAAAAGTACTTAGATCTATACATGACAAAACCTCACGAAAGGACAGCGGTTGATTAGCGCCTTCCGTTGATCACTTCCATGGTCCCGAGGAAGCTCACAGAGAGTGCTACTTGCCATTGCTTAACCCTACTCGATTGTTAGGCATTTATCACTTCTATTTCATTTCCATAGTGATTCACTCTCAACATAGGAAAGTAACTAGAGCAGGGGTCTAGCATACTGAAACATAATAGGCCTTGGAGGACCAAACCCATATTTGTGGAGAAGTTTGAGATGACTAGTGGCTAGGTGTGAAAGTCCAACCAAGATCAATTATAGCTGGCTTTCCATGAAGTTTATTTCAGCAGAGCATATGATGTCGATGGTCCAAGGTAGAGCAGTCAATGGGGTAGGGTGGCCCCATTTCGCTTTACCAACCCCAAAGAAACTCCAAATACAGGCCTAGATCGTTTGTACAGACACTTTTTGAATGTTAAGATCCAAAGTCAAGAGAGAAACAGATATTAGTCTAAGGTCCTTAAGCAATCCATTAGTGGAAAAGGATGCGGTCAAGCAGTGAGAAGCAGGAGGTGCGCTCGGAAGCATCCATCCATTGAAAAAAGCACAATGCCTCACTGGTCTAGCTCCATGGCACTATAAATGCATCGAGACTCAAAGTGATTAACCAAAGTGAAGTGACCTTGAAAGCTGCTCTTTCAAGTGTCAATAGCGAGACGAACTGTTAATCGAAGATGGTTTTGGTGACAACAATTGGAGATATGCATTAGAGCTATTTGTTGCATGCAATGCCTAGGCAATTAGGATTTGTGGGGGCAACAAATTAATATAATTATAATATTAATTCAAAAACGTAACAATTAAAATCATAAATCTTATTAGTAATAATTTATAAGTAACAACTAATATGTTAATAAAATGAGACAAGTAATATGCTAATATTATTATATAATCAATTATACCATTTATAAGAATAAGCTAATATATAATTAATATAAATTACACAATTGTAGAAGTAATAAGTAAATTTTAATTGTGCATGATATTAACAAAGAAATTGAGATGTTGCACAATGGTATCTGTTGTCTAGATCTCAGTTTCCAACATGAGATAAAGGGGGGGGGGGGGGGGGGAATAGTGC
>JAUPMG010249979.1:0-17267 GCA_031762675.1 Pachysandra terminalis
TAAATAGATTTGTGTGTGTATAAGTATCATTATGGGGTACTTTGTTAAGTGTATTTGAACTTTGGGGTTATTTGGATATATGTGGAACTTTTGGGTGGACTGAATTATAAAATTCAATCAACTCAAACTGATCGCACAATCAGTTTCCTGATCGTGCATGGAACCAATATGGTAGGAAGGATGGGAAGAAAGGTAAGGGACTCTAGGGTTTCTCCCCTAATCTCCCTACTGATCTAGATCTGAGAACCGAGAGAGAGGCTGAGAAGAGAGAGGAGAAGAGAGGGAAATCGCTTTGGCTTGATCGTGCACTAAGAGGAATTTGTGTTCGCAGACACCGGCGTGTAGAGAGGAAGAGGAAGAACTCCATAAAGCTATCATCAAGCGATGAAAACGATTAGGTAAGTTCTAAGATGGTGTAGTTCGATTATGATTATGAGATTATGTTGTTTATGCTATGTTTTTGTGATTTGAGTTGAAATGATAACCATTGTGTTTAGATCTATGATATTATTTTGTTTATTTGATGATTTCTAGTCTAAGACGCGTATAGTATGACTTGTGATAGATTTCAAATGTTTCTGAAGTGTTTTTTGTTTTGTGTTGAGATGGATTTAGAAACCCAGAAATTTCCCGAAACATTCCCAGGATTCGGCACTGTCAGCAGGGCTCGGTCCACCGACCACCCCATCGACAGAGAGGTATTTCTAGGCCAAATTTGCTATTCAGTAGGCATCGGTCCACCGATGACCCTGCCGAACAGCTGAAAAAACACAGAGGGTTTGGTCCACCGAGCACCCTACCGACAGAGACTGATTTTCAAGCCAAATTTGATATTCGGCAGGGTTCAATCCACCGAGCACCCTGTTGATGAACTGAGATCTTGCACAATAATGAGGCTTTTTGTGGATTCCTCGGGTGGATGGTGAAGGGCTTTGGCCATGGATTGTGATTGAGTTCCGGAAGCTAGTTTTAACCTGAAGGCATCTAGCCCACCTGCGGGGAGTCAAACTAGGCTTTCCGATGTTGTTGTTGTAACTATCATCCCACCCTAGGACAGATATGGATGTGACTTGGAAATGAATTGGATTACTGATTGTATGATTATTGTGGTGTGATAACTCACAGGAAGCTTATGATGATTGGCAATCGGATTATCCGCATGAATGGGTGCGTGGATAGTTTCCGTTGTCTATATTCATTTGAAATCCTAGTTTAATGTATAATATGCTAGACTGAGATTGAATGATAAGTCAACTGGGAGGTGGAAATCTACGGAGAAACTGAGAAAAGCTTCCGGATGGTTGACTACACCCATGGGGTGAAAGGTCCCACTTAAATAAGGGTAGGATGTTTGCGAGATCCTATACAGATTCGCTATCCCTCGAGTATGGTACACTCGTGAATTAGTACATGGTGGACTTCATACCATGGGTTAGCGCTCGGAAGGAAGATGGGGCTTCTGGCAGTCAATAGGACGATGTCCTGAATTGGTTTGGTTGAGGAGCTTCGTGTTGAGATCCACTTATCAGGATATGTTAGTTTGGTCCATTCACTTAGCATTTTACATCGTGATTGTTTGCCTTCATTGCATCCACTATAGATCATATGATTGACTCATTCATTCATTTCATTCCATGCTAAAATGCTCATGTTGTATTATGATTATTGTTGTACTAACCCTTGATCTGGTTTCCATAAGAGGACGGGTAACTGTCATACGCTTACTGGGCATTCATTGTCTCATGCAACTTCTCATGTTGCAGGATGGGTGGAGCATTAGATGATGTTGTTAACTTGTGGCTACTCTATTTTCTTGGTTGTTTTGTGATTATTTGGTGGGATCTCCTGTTATTTGGAGAGTTTTGGATCTTTCTAGCGGTTCTTATGTTTTTGTGGTATAATGAATTGTGTAGGTTACGACTCAGCTGAAGTCGTTAACCTTGGTGGAAATGAAACATTGACTTTATTTTGATGAATTGTTGTTTAGGGATTTTTTTAATGTGAACCTTGTAATTCTAGGCTCTACTGAAGCCTATGACGGTTTATGTTTTGTAACTTTGATTATATAGTTTTATAGACTTCCGCACTCTGATTCAATATTCAATGAAAGTAATTTGTTGCTTTAATGTTCTTGCTTGTGGTTTGGTAGCAATCCGCGGTCCATGCGTGGATCTCGAACGTATCACCTCGAGATCCGTGCAACCCTACCTAGGGATTCGGACATCGAGATCTTGGGCGTGACACTTTTGTACTTGGGTGTGCAACCCTTGCCTGCCCTTCAGGGCCCTTGGGTTTGCTACCCTTGCTTGAGTTCAGGTCTACATCCCTTGTCTGCCCTTCAGGGCCCTTGGGATTGTAACCCTTACTTGGACCATTGGTGCTCTAGGGTCCTCGATGTTTTAGCGACAAACATGTCATTAGATAAACGGCTCCTCGGTCTTGCCTAGACTTCAGCCTTGCGAGCGCCTCAGAGTCATCAGTGTCATCTGCAAGCACGACTCCACTTCTTTTTAGCACTACTTGATTCCTCCTATCTCTTTCTCTCCTTTTTTATTTTTTCAGGATTAAAGGAAATGGAGTTTCCGACTTCACAATCTTTCCATAGCAAGTGACATTATTCTTGTCAAGAAGCTCAGTAGTCGTTTTGCCTTTTTAAAGAATATCCATTTCTTTCAAAGGAGATTTATCATGATTAAGGTCAAAAGCTTCTTTACCTTGAAATTTGCAAGAGTGGCATGAAGATGAAAGTTAAAGAATTATCACCATTAATATGGTACCTTCATTTGCATTTTGGCTCATTCACAGTTTAGGCGCATGCAAGCTAGGAGCAATACGATGAAAATTGATTGGAAGAGAACATAATTAATTTTTTTTATGTGACTGAACCTTTTCAGGCTGCCTATGTACTCATATCAGGATCAAGTCAAACGTAGTTCAAAGCACATTTTTCTTCTTCTTTATATTTTTATTTTATTTTATCTTACAGTTTATATTCATGTGACAAGGAGTGAAATAAATAGTTTAGACTCGTATCAAGGAGTGTTGTAAATAGTTTAGGCTCATATCAAGGAGCAATTTTTTTTTTTTTACTTTCTTTTCTTTGATTTTGTTGTCGTCTTTGTCTTCTTTCAACACCTTCTTGATTGAGTCGATTGAGTCTTGGAAAAATGCGACTTCCTCCTTTTCCAGCGACTAACCAAGGTCCAACCTTCATTTTCTGGTCCCGTCTTCTCACATTCAGTTGCATTCATGCCCTTGAAAGAATTTCATCTCTTCCATCTTACTAAATACATTAGCAGTTGGATTACAGAGGCTTTCTTGTCTTGGCGGTAACGTAGGGAGAAAAGACCTAAACATAACGGTAACAAGATTTGATGTGGCCACTTCTTCTTCATTGTCAAGGCCAATTTTTCCTTGGCGTGCAAGATCCAAGATCTTATCTTTCAAGACAAATCATTTTTCAACCGAATGGCTGACCATCTGGTGATACTTTCAGTAGTTTGGATTGTCAACCCGATCGGCCTCTTCAGGGCTTTTTGGTTATGGCAATTCGATCAACTTCAGCTTCAACAATTGCTCAAACATCTCTGGGACGTCTTATTGATTTTCTTGCAATTCCCTCAAAATAACTTTCTTCTTCCCATTATCTCGGAAAGGTGCCTTTTGAGGTTTGGCCGAAATCTTCACTGGAGCAATATTTATGGCCATATAGTCCTCAACATCAATGGGGTTAACAGAAGATTTATTCCATTTACGGTTTTCCTGTTTTTCTTTACCATTAGATGGCTCATGCACGGGGATATCATAACCTTCATTGGCTTGTATGCTGAGCTCCATGTCATGAGCACGCATAGCTAACTCTTCAAAGGTTCTCGCTTTTATCCCTTGAAGGATATATCGAAGTTCCCAGTGAATTCCTTGAGTGCACATTTCGATGGCAGATACTTCTGAAAGTCGATATTTGCAGTTGAGACTAAGATTCCTCCATCGGTTGACGTAGTCAGTTACTAGTTCTTCCTTCAATTGTCAAGAATTGGTAAGTTCAATCATGCTGACTGTGCGCTGAGTGAGGTAGAAGTGATTGAGGAATTCTTTCTCCATTTGCTCCCGACTGTCAATAGAGCCTGGCTCAAGATTTGTGTACCACTCGAAGGCATTACCCTTCAAGGATCGCAAAAATTGCTTGACAAGGAGATCGTCATCCGCTCCAGCATTGTTGCATGTCTCGACAAAGTGAGCAATGTGTTGCTTTGGATTGCCTTTTCTATCAAATTGCTGGAATTTTGGTGGCTGATAACCTGCCGGTATCTTCAACTGGCTTATTCGTTGAGTGTAAGGCTTGGAATATGAGTGAGAATACTGAGAACCTCCTTCATACTTGTCTTGAATGGTGCTCATAATGAAGTCTTTGAGCTGACTTGCTGGAATAAATCCATTAGAAGAAAGTGGAACATCATGAGCAAGACCCTCTCCTTTGCTTGAAGCCTCTGGAATACCTTGAGGATCCAGTTGGGGTGTGAATACTGGTGGGTTCACCAGTCTGTGGCTTGATTCACCGACAACTTCGAGCTTGCTCGTGAGTGCAGCAATCTGGCCGTCATTTTCTTCTAAGGATTTCGTGAGTCCTTCAATGGCCTTAGCCATGGCAACAAGTTGTTCCTCAATCAAGACACCCTAGATTATCATGACTAGCATGACAACGAAATAGGAAGAATTAATAGAATCTGAGGGCCTTGAAGGCGTAGATCTCGGAGTTTCTCAAGGTGATGCATGTGTAGAACCTGCGATTGAGCTATCATCATCTTTAGACAAGGATACCTTGCACCTAGAATCTAGCTCTTTGGAGAGTGCAGGATGAGAGAGTATCCTCTCAGCTAATCGAGCAACCGACTCCTTTGCCCCCAGTGAGGCTATGGAGATGATGAGGTTTTTAGGTTGAGTTGTACCAAAAACTGGAGTTGGCCTTGGTAACAGAGCCGTTGTTTGAAGTTGTTGAGAGATAGTTTTTGCCTTGCTTCGTGTTACCACACCGATTGTCTGAGTGTTTAGAATTGGTCCATCTTTGAGAGGAGCCATCAGGTCGGATCTTGCTGGCTTGGAACTTGGATTTTCATCAGCATCCTTTAGCAGAGAGTTCGATGAAGCTGATCTAAGAGCCATGGATACTGGCTTGAATCTTGAACTTGAAGGAAATGAAGAGATGAGATGTCGAGATCGTCCCATCGAGCGTGCCAAATTTGTAAACACAGATTTTGTTTATCGAGGATTCAACGAACAAGATCTGTATCACAAAATAATTTGTATTAAAAATATGAGATTACAATCTCTAGGGATTTTCTTTGTACGAAAGAAATTATCCTCTAATTCTTCACATCAGGGTCTCCAATCCAAGGGCTGCAATAACTTAATCTTGGGTTGATTTGGTCTTCCTCGATCTTCTTTGCAGTGATCAGGAAGGTGGTGGATTTGGTAGTTTACAAATAGAATCATGAGGATTTGTTGCGTAGTCTTCGGCTTGATCTTAAGGCTAGTAGACTTATAGAAGATGTGGACTGAAGGCTTCAACTTTAGTGTAGATCTCTGGGTCTTCGAGCGTATTCAGAGAATGAAGAACTTGAATAAGTCTTTGGCTTGATCTTCGGGCTTGTAGACTTATAGTAGATGTGGGTTGAAAGGCTTCAACTTTGGTGTAGATCTCTGGGCCTTTCAGCGTATTCAACGATTGTGAATTTGAAGAAGTCTTCGGCTTGATCTTCGGGCTTATAAACTTATAGAAGATGTGGGTCGAAAGGCTTCAACTTTGGTGTAGGTCTTTTGCCTTTTCGTGTGTTCAGAGATGGAGCCGTGAAGAAGTGTGGTTGATTTGACAGGCTTCATGAATGAGAATCATGAGGGATTTGCTACGAAGTTCTCGACTTGATCTTTGGGCTTGTAGACTTATGGAAGACCAGGATGGCTTCATCTTGATTTGAATCTCTGTTTTAAGCGTATTCAGAGAATGAAGAACTTGAAGAAGTCTTCGGCTTGAATGCTGTATTTTGGAGCTTCAAGTTTGTAGATCTTCAGGTCTTCATGACTTCAAATCTTCAAGGTGTCAGAGCAGCAGAGCTTCAATATCTCTTCTCATTCTTCTAATCCTCCCAGAATGTGAGAGGACCACCTTTATTTTATAGATTTGGAGGTGGTAGAGTTGTATTTGATCTCTACCACTTGTAGAGAATTATCATTAATTTTTCGACATAATTCTCTATTTATCAAGAATTATCCAGGTTTAATGATACTTCTCCATTTAATGGGAATTATCTAAATTTTAATAGATAATTCTTTGTAGGACCCATCAAGAGCAATTTAGTAGCTCTTTTCCAAAGTCAAAGATTCCATCTTCTTATTTGATGAGTCTTATCTCTAAGTGGGGTTCACCTTGTGAGATTGTGCCATGTGGCATATTTTTCTCTTAAAATTTTGTGTCTACAAAAATATTGTACTTTCTTTTCTTCTCTTTCTTTTCTACCTTTTTTTTTTTTTTTTTCTTTTCTTCTGAAATCCAGGATTCCAAACATAGCCTAAAGGACTTACCAGTTGAAAAATTTCAAGAGCTCTTGTCCACCAGTTGAAAAACTTTAAGAACTCTTGTCCAAATTAGATGTTCTTGATATTTTCGAACAAACTTAAGCGGGAGTGTTGGTGAGGAGAGATTTGAGGGATTCGCCTTCAATTGTGATATTGATAGGTGACCACTTTTTAGAAGTTTCCCTCTAGAGGAAAGACTCCTCTTTAGTAGTTATCTTCTTGTATTCTAATGTTTATTTTCTCCCTTGTATTCTCTGTTGCAAACCATAATACTAAAGCACGTAATTTCTCTGTTGCTTCTCTTGATTTAATTCTTCGCATCTCCTTCCAAATAATTATTTTGACCAATCTCTTTTCAGTAAATATATTGGAAACTATGCTACATGGAACCATTTCATCCGTTATTCGCCTCATTTGTTTCCACAATATCAACCATCGGCTAGTTTAAGCTATATCAGGTATACATGGATAACTTGTCGATATAACACCTTTAACCTTATCTTAGGTGGATGACAAATCAGCTTGATCTTAAAACTAATTGCTAGCGCCTCACACCTAGCAACCTTATCATACCAAACCTGACCTGAAACATCATCATATTGAACAAGTCCAAAAGTCATGAATATTGAAATCCAAATTTAGAGAGAGAGAGAGATTGCAATCATTCTACTAATGACTTAATAGATTTGTATAGAGAGAATAATAATACTTATTGAGTTTAGTTGCTTGTTAAAGAAGGGAAGTTCAATATTTGTGCAACTGATTAGATATTCCAAGAGGAGTAGGTAAACAAGTAGCTTAAGGCAGACGACTTGAGATTCCAACCACCCAAGCCGGCTGTATTCCTATAGAAATAGAAGAGCTATATGACGTTCTCTATTCTTCTTGTCTTCTATTTGATTTGGTAGAATTACAGACTTTTTCCCTTCTTTGATAGTGATAGATATCAAACCCTAACCCACACCAGATAAGAAACAAGGTCTCATTCGTCTTATAAAACAAGACATGCCTCGACATTCTTGGCGGAGTCTAGAAGGGTAATGAGACGATCCTTGACACAATCTCTCTTAGAAATAACAAATGGATTTATAGAAAAAACTAAGGTTGAGGCAGTCAACAAGATACAATTTTTTTTATAAGAAGGAATGATTTTAAAAGGGTATAGAAGTAGTTTCACCATTTGATATGAAACACAATGAAACATCCCATAAGGAAAAGAGAGTAATTTGTTTTATCTTATATTATGATTTAACACTCCATAAGTTCATATAAACAATATCTACCGAAAATTTAGTCACATTGATATGGCCATACTATAGGCTAAATTTTTTTTTAGTAAGACTACCTAAACCAAGCACACAACTTATTGAACAAACATGATCATCTTGTAGAAATTGGTATTGAATAGCTTAATTTTCCATTGATGATGAGAGTATTTATACACAAAGATACAATCGAATCTGATAAGATTCTCAATTCTAATTCAAAATTTAAATCCAGTTTATTGTCTTAAATCAAGGACTTGATATAAATTATATAGCTACATAATAGAAACTAACTAGATATATACAAAACAAATAACGATTGTTATTGATTTCCTCTTATATGCCCCTGCAAGATGGAGCTCCGTGAGGAGAGTCCAATCTTGGTTGTGAGAGTGAGAAACCGAGTGTGTGGGAGAGGTTTGGTGAGGGCATCCGCTAAATGATCCTCAGAGGAGACATGAGCAACACGTAGGGCACCGTGCTGAACCTATTCTCGAATAAAGTGGAAATCAAGTGCAACATGTTTCATCCGAGAGTAAAATACCGGATTAGAGCAAAGATGAGTTGTATCAACATTATCACAATAGATCACTGGAGAGTGAGGGACATGAATACCAAGCTCAGTAAGTAGAGAGCAAACCCAACTTAATTCAGCAGCAGTGGCAGCGACAAATCTGTATTCCGCCTCGGTGGAAGAACGAGCAACTGTGCGTTATTTCTTGGAGCTCCAAGATATATGATTTCGTCCAAGGTATACGATGTAAGCACTGGTGGAAGTAAAATCATCCTTGTTTCCTGCCCAGTCAACATCGAAGAACACATGAATAGACAATGATGAGTTGCGATGGAGGACCAGATCATGATCAGACGTTCCACGAAGGTATCGCAAGAGCCGTTTGACAGCATTCTAGTGTTCAGTGGTGGGACGGTGCATAAATTGAGAGACTTTATTGACCGCAAATGCAATATCAGGTCGTGTAAGTGAGAGATACTGAAGGCTGCCAACTATGGTCCAATATTCTGTGGGATCCGAGAGTGCCGAACCGGTGTGAAGAGTGAGTGTCAGGTTTGTAGCAAGTGGTGTGGCGACTGGTTTTGCATCGGTCATATGTGTTCAAGCAAGAAGATCACCAATGTACCACTGTTAAGATAGAAGTAGCCCATGTTGGTGTGGAAGTACTTCCACACCAAGAAAGAAGGATAGGGACCCAATATCCTTGAGGGAGAATCGTTGGGTGAAGAGCTCAATAAATCGTTGCACAGCTGCATCATTGTTACCTGTAATGATGATGTCATCACATAAACAAATAAGTATATTATAGTGCCAACAGTGTTGAGGATAAACAGTGATGTGTCGGTATGAGAGTTGGTGAAGCCGGAGGTGACAAGAAATTGACTCAACTCATGATACAAGGCACGAGGAGCTTGCTTAAGACCATAGATGGCCTTGCGAAGCTTGCACACACGATCAGGATGGTCGTGATCTATAAATCCTGGTGGTTGTGCTATAAATATGTCTTCAGATAAATGGCCTTGAAGGAAGGCATTGTTAACATCCAGGTCGGATCTAGGTCATCAATGTGGTGTAGTTTGGCAGTGAGGGTGAGTTTCTTGATGGGTTTGTGAATGTCGTTTTTGGCACGAGTTATCATGGTGTGGGTGTTGGTGAAGGTGGGGAAATTGGATTGTTGGGGTGAGGAGGGGGGGGTTGGTTCTGGGGTGGGAGAGAGGTCGGGTTGACTTGTGGAGGGGCAGTGTCGATCGTGCATGGAGGAGCAGATGAAGGTGGTGCTTCAGAGGGCGTGCTGAGTGGTGACACAGGAGTGGTGTGAATGGAAATGATGGTCACGGGTGGGAACCAACTTGGGAGGATTTCTAGTTGGGGACGACTGGGATGACGCTGAAGAGACGAGAAGGGAAAGAGGGTCTCAACAAACTTGACATGGCGGGAGACATGAAATTTGGAGATGTGTGGGTCAAGGCAGAAGTAGGCACTCTATATGGGTGAGTAATCAAGGAAGACACAAGGAGAAGAGCGAGGGTCAAGTTTATGAGAAGAGTATGGATGAAGCCAGGGGTAGCATAGACAACCAAAGACGTGAAGTTTAGAGTAGTTTGGAGAGGAACCAAAGATTTTCCCTTATGGAGATGAGAGATTAAGAGTCGGTGTGGGCATGTGGTTGATGAGGTAGACCGCAGTGGCAAAGGCATGATTCCATTATGTCAGAGGAAAGGAGGCATGAGAGAGAAGTGAGAGACCGGTTTTGACTATGTGGCGATGACGCCTTTCGGAATAGCCGTTGTGTTCCGGAGTATGTGGAGGGGTGGTAAGATGAGAAATACCATTGGTGGCAAGGTAATTGTCAAGTGCTTTATATTCGCCACCATTGTCAGAATAAAGAGTGATTATTTGTCGATCGAAGTATTTTTCTACGAGTGCTTTGAATCGAATGAAAACATCATACATATGAGATTTTTGTTTGAGCGGATAGTACCATATATATTTGGTAAAGTTATCGACAAAAATAACGTAGTTTTTAAAATTGTGAAAAGAATAAATAGGAGCAGTCCATACATCCGAGAATAAGATTTCAAGAGGTTGAGAAGAGACAAGAGAGGAATTAGAAAATGGTAGTTTGTGACTTTTATTGCAGTGACAGGCGTTACAACTAGAAGGCGTTGTTGCTGGACTCGATAATGCTAATTGAAAATGGGAGACAATATCCTAGAAAATTTGAAGAGAAGGGTGACCAAGTCAGTGGAGCAACTCAGACGAAGTGGTCTTAACAGTTAAAAAGGAAACTAATGGAGAAGACTTGATTGGAGAGACCGGCCACTCATACACGCCATCCTTAGTCCGTCCCGTCAAAATGATTGCTCCAGTGCGTAGATCCTTCACATGAAAGACAGTGGGTAAGAATTCAATAGAGACATGTTTAGATGTGCAAAATTGATAAATGGAAATTAGATTCTTTCCATGCTAGGAACAAAAAGGACATTATTTAAGGAAAAGGTGCGTGAGTTAGTGGTAAGAGAAGTGGAAACGGTATGTGTAATGGGAAAACCCGTGCCATCGTCGATCATAATGTTGTCGGTGCCATCATATGGAGTATGAAGAGAAAGATTGCTCAAGTTGGCGGTGACATGGTGGGATGCGCCACTATCAAGGAGCCAGTTTGGAGTTTCAGGAGTGGCGATGGCCATCTAGTGAGTGCGAGGCTGCCAAGGTGCCTGTGGGCGTGGTGCTGAGGGAAGTGTGGCCTGGCATTAGAAAACGCGGGGGAAGGAGAATTGTGAGGGGACTATGGTCGCCAAGCTCTATGGTGATGGGCTGCCAGATTGGTGCTAGCCGGAAGAGATGCCGGTGGAGGTTGTGATTGGTGCAGTGAGAACTCCTTATTCAGTAATTTTCCAAGAAGCTCATCAAAGGAGATGGGGGTCTCGCGGGCATTAACGGCTTCGGTGATGGATGTGTATTCATCACCAAGACCGTCAAGAATCTTGTCAATGAGGTCCTCCTCATCAAGTGGTTTGCCGAGAATTGCAAATTCATCAGCACGACCTTTGATGAATTGCATAAATTCAGTGATGCTTTGAGATCCTTTTTCCGGATGTTTAAGCTGATCTTTGATTTGGTTGATGTGGCCCCGGGTGGGTTTTGCATATTTGTTAGCAAGAGTGGTCTAGGCTTAACGGGAAGTGGTGGTATGGTTGAGAAGAGGGATGATGGGGGTGGATAGGGACCCAACAAGAGCACTAAAGATCAGTTTGTCTTGTCGGATCCAAGTTTGATAGGCAGTGTTTGAAGAAGTGGTGTTGTTTGTAGTGATAGTGGCAGGTGGACAGGGGTGGGATCCATTAATATATCCCTTAAGATTGTATGAAACAAGGGTGGCATGGAATTGAAGCTTCCATTAGAGGTAATTTGTAGTGGTGAGTTTTATGGTGTTATGGGAGGAGACGTTGATGGCTATGAGAGGATTACTGGGTACATGGGTGTTTGGGACGATGGGTTGTGAATTAGCTATGGTAGATAGGTCATGGAAAGCCATGGGAGAAGAAGAGAAGATCGAAGAAGAAGAAGAAGAGAAGAAGGTCGGTTACTGGAGTGCTTCGTGCAGAGACCAGGAGAGAGAGACCTAGGAGCGTTACAGCTCTGATGCCATGTAGAAATTGGTATTGAATAGCTTAACTTTCCATTGATGATGTAAAGTACTTGTATACAAAGATACAATTATGGTAAGATTCTTAATTCTAATTCAAAATTTAAATTTAGGTAATTACCATAAATCAAAGACTTGATATGAATTATACAGCAACAGAATAGAAACTAACTAGATATATGCAAAACAAATAACGACTGTTATTTATTTCCTCTTGTACATCTAACACATGCTGTTTTAGGAAAAATATATATACTGAATATGAGTAACACCTCATAGTGAAAAATATATATACAAAAAAACCATTAAAAAATCAATCTGTCAAGAAACGTTAGTTTCTTATACTCAAATGACTAAAATACCTTTCTCATATTCTGTTCATATATATATAGAGAGAGAGAGAGAGAGAGAGAGAGAGAGAGACTGGGGGACTGCCCCCTATATACCTGCCGCACTAATCGTGTGAAGGAAACAGATCCTCTACATCACGTGCTCTATGTAGCACAATGTAATAATTTCTTATTGGTGGAGAAAGTGCCAAGTAGACAAAGAGAACACATACATCACTAGAAATTTTGTCTCAGATTAAATTTTTATAACTTGGAAAACTTAACCTAGGTTAAATTCTAACGAGGGCACATGCTCTTATAGCAATGTGATACTCATTCCTTGGTGGAGAAAGTATTACTTGGTACTACAGAGAATTTGTGTTGCAGTGGATATTTTCCACCTTTTGATATCATTTTAGATCAAGAGACATTTTATCCACCCATAAAATACGACAACAGATCAGGTTTGGGTGGCTTTGTGGTGCAGGTGAGTATAGATGGTACTCTATTGGCCATCTGCACATTGAAAAAAGAAAAAGAAAAATCTAAAACGTTTTTTTTTCTTTGTACACATGAAGTTGGGTGACGTGGACTAATAAGATGCCGTCCACATTCACCTGTACCACAAAATCACGGACTGGGATCCTCTGTGCTGAATCCCGTGTGCCGATGTGTGTGCTATGACACACACCGAAGAGCAAAATTATAATTTTATCCTCATAAAAGTAGGCAAAATTATAATGTTGCCTCAAAGTGTGTGGCACGCGGGGATTCAACACAAAGGATCTGCATCCCAAGACCACCTGTTTTTGATCCACACCTGATAAAATACGAGTTGGGATCTTCTGTGCTGGGATCCTGTGTGCTCGCCCTGTGCTATAAAGACAAATCCCGGGAAGCGAAATGGTATTTTCGTCCTCGAGTATGGGCCCCGCCCCTGAGTTTGTCTCTATAGCATAGGGCGAGCACACGGGATCCCAGCACAGAGGATCCTGATTCATAAAATACTGCGCGGAGTGTTCAGATGTTTGCTACTCTCTATCCCCTTCCATTTTCTTCCTTTTATATTGGGTAGATTACAATCATTTTAGAAGGGGGGGCATTTCATTAATTAATTTCATTATTCAAGTCAAATAGACGTCTTTGAATTGTGAAGCTTCAATTTTATACGGAAGAAAAAAAAAAAAAAAGTGTTGTGGAAAATGCTTCTCCTCACATCACCACCAAACCCAATTCCTCTAACTTTAGAAAGCATTCATTAGCAATCTCTTCTACCAGAAAGGTTAGAGATGGAAGGTCTAATCCCGCTCGTTTATAAGGCTATCAAGAGAAACAACACTAGCCGGAAATACGAGTCTCTCTCGTCGTCCAACAACACGCCAAGTTACGACGTTGCGGACTTTTACGTCAATAGCCAAATATGCACCCTGACGCCACCGCCGGAGAAGGTTGCCGGATTCCATGGAGAACATAAAAGTAGTCATCGACGATACAAGTCTGTCGGCAGAGAATTCTCAGGCGGGTTGTTCTCACAGGAGAAGACAATGAAAGGGCCTCGTTTGTCTAAGGAAGTTGTGGGGTTTAGGAGCCATCGAGTTCGAATGTTCTCGTGTATAAATGGTTCGCAGTGAGCCCTTTCAAAATCTTTCTATTGTGTTTTCATATTTATTTCTGAAACAGAAGATGTTATATATGCTTTGTTCAAGGTTACATATATACAACCAACACCCACAAGAGGTTTTCCTTCTTGTTATCCCAATCATGTGTTCGTTCTTGTTCCAATTATATTTATGTCCGGAATCATTTCATAGGTAACACACAACCAGAGAGAGAAAGAGAGATCCCAAGGACGTCCTCTCAAATGAGAGTACAGATGAATCATTTAATAGTAACACACAACCAGAGAGAGAGATCCCAAGGACGTCCTCTCAAATGAGAGGGCATATCATCTGGAGCAAAAATGGTAGAATATCAGTTAAAGCATGCATGTATAGAGGTCAAGCATCCAGTTGATTTTATCTTTTAGTGATGATGTGAGGAATAATTAATTGCGTGGTGTGTATATACGAGCACGCTTCAACCAATGTTTTTCTAATTTCCTTCTAGGCGAAATACTCTCCTCAAATGAAGGTGGGGTGGAAAGGGTCGGAGGTTCGTGTCTCTCTTATGGGAGAGTGGTCAAGTGATCATCCGCACGGACATACCCAAAGAGAGAGAGAGAGAGAGAGAGAGAGTTCTTTCTCCTTATTTTGGCCTTTGCTATCCTCTTTTGCCTCTTATTTTGCCTTATCAAGGGTGGAGATCACGGTCCCGATTCATTAGAAACAGTTTAGTTTCCGAAAAATTTGACGAGCAAAAGAATTGTGGTATGCAAATTGAATATTTCTTTCCTGTTCTTTGTAGCTTCTTCTTAAGGCTTAGTCAAGGCAATTCAGTTCTTAATTCTTAACTAGTCTGCAGTTAGCGTTAGACTGGGCCGGTATGCTGACCATCTCTTGTGATTAATTGCAGTCTAACCCTAAAGTAGCTCATGACTTGTTTGGTCAATCAACTTTGTGGGTTGATTTGATTTGAAAATGAAGAAAAGCTGATTTGAATCGGTCTCTATTCAAGGAAGATCAAGCTAATTAAGTTTGGGTCACGACTTATCTATGCACTATGCACAAGTTACTTTACAAGATTTCTCCATTGCGAAGACACTGATTTGTCATTTTAGCAATTAGTACCATATAATCCATACATCAAAAAAGTGGGTGTATCAAAAAAGTGGGTATTAAAAAATAAATTATTGTTATAACAAGGCGAACTCTAACTGGAGAATTGTGATGTAGGGTGAAGAAGAAAGTGGTTGATGAATCCGGTTACAGAGCGCACAATCTCTTAGAATTGCTAAGGTTTAAGGGAAAAACTTTAGAACAGTAATAATAGAAAAAAGTTTCCCAATTTTTCATAAAAATATCTATATATCCCTTTACAATTTTCTTATAACATTTTTTTTAAAGAAAAAGAAACCTTAAAACCTAACTTAAGACCCAAATAGGTAATTTTATCCCTTTACACAATTTAATCTAACTCATTAAAATAAAGTGATCTCACATGATTACTCAAAACTCACATGACGTCTAAAATAAAATCTAAATGACAAAAATACCCTTATAATTTGTCACTTTTCTGCAACTAAACTTTCAATTCTATGTTGAAGACTAATACATTAAAATTTCAATAAAATAGTAGAAATAGCTAACATAGGACTCGAAGAGATCTGATCTTTTCAATGAACAAAAGATTGCCCAAAATAGAAACACGGGCATAATGTTGTAACTTTTAACAGAAGACTACATCAGACTCCTCTTGTTGGAGAAAACCCATCCTAGAGTTTTTACATGTGCTTTGATTCTTTTGAATATGTTTTCTTCATATATCCTAAACATCATGATGAATTGATAATATCCATGAAATCTCTTCCACATAATGTCCTTCCATTGTAACATTCCAAAATTATTGAAACCTCTTGAGTCTTGGAATTGTCATACATTAGTTGAGCGTAGTTGAAGTATTGACTCAACCCCAAGGAAATCAATAACCATTGATTCTTCATCAAATATGTTTGAAGGTGCAGATTTAGAAACAATAACTTTTGACAATGAATTATCAATTGATAAATTTTGGATGTTTATGGCAATGGGAACCATTAGTTCTTTGCTTGTTGAAATAAAGGCCTCCTCGATGACCAATGGTTCAAGTGCTTCATCAATAATCTTGGCAACGTTAAAAACGTTCAACCTATGACTTGAATTTCCACCAACAATCAAATATCCATCTTCAATATTCATTGTAAATTACGGAGACTCCCAATATGCAACATGTCATATGAGTCTTGCTAGATCATCACATTCGTGACCTTCTTCCAAAATATCATCTCGCTTAACACATCTGCGAGGCTGCGTATCGACGCAAGCTTTAATACCAAGTTATGTAGGGTGAAGAATAAAATAATTCATGAATATGGCCAAAGAGTACACAAGCTTCTAGAGTTGCTAAGGTTTAAGGGAAAAACCTTAGAAAAGTAGAAATAAGAGAAAAGTTTCTCAATCTTTCATAAAAACGTCTATATCCCTTTACAACTTTCTCATAACATCTATTTATAAAAAATAAAAAAAAAAATTAAAAAAAAAAATCCTACAACCTAACATAGGACCCAAACAAATAATCTTAGCCCTCTATACAATTTAATCTACCCCATTAAAATAAAATGGTCACACATGATCACTCAAAACTCACATGACTTATAAAATAAAACCATAATGATAAAAATACCCTTAGCATTTGTCATTTTTTTGTAACCAAACTTTCAATCCTATTTTGAAGACGAAAACATTAAGGCCTCGTTTGGCTCCCATTCTGGATCAGGAACTCATTCCAGGAATGAGTTCCTTGAATGAGTTGTAGGAACTCGTTTTGAAGGCTTCTTAATTGTGTTTGGTTAGCATGTTATGGAATGAGTTCCAACGCAATATAGATGTTTGGTTAGCATGTCCTAAAATTATTTTAACAATGCCAATGATGAAGATGAAGAAGCAGAGACCAATTCAGTCTTGACTTCAGTCGTTGCATTGCTTTCAAGGGTTGAACTTACTTCCCCTTTCTCTTCTTCTTGTTTGATTTCAAATGGGATTATAGAGGCATCAAATGCTGATTCTCTGTCCAGGATTTCCTTTCCAACTTCTTCTATTTTCAATTCTTTATCTTGAGGTATATCACTACCCATTTGGGTGCTTTGCAAACACCTCGTTGAGAATCCAAACAATAAAAGGAAGAAAGAAAACTTCTATTAATAGTCGATATTGATTGGATAAATACTTAACACTACCCAAAAGGCAACAAACAGAAGAGAGTACTATAGAACAAAAACCCCATCAAATTTGAAGAAAATCCTTGTC
>JAUPMG010249988.1:836-22204 GCA_031762675.1 Pachysandra terminalis
TTGGGTCTGGGTCACTACATTCTCCCCCCCCCCCCCCCCCTAGGACATTTCGTCCTCGAAATTATTATACATGTAGTTCAATTCTCATAGTTTTAATAAAATATATGGAACTCGACTATGGAACTGAAACTTAAGATTTCATTAATCTTGAAAACAAGTTACATCAAAATCCTACTTGTCTTCTTCTTCTTCTAGCCATACACTGATGGCTACATCTAAAAAAGCAGCAACAAAAACTAAAAAAGAACGCAACTATAAGCTAAGGCATAAAAGAAACCACAAAGAACGTTCTCTACGGGATCTAGCAGAAGATGGTGGTGAAGTCGAAACAGCATCATTGGCTTTGCAGCCACTAAGTATACTCAGAAAGAAATGAAGTGCCTTCTCTACGGTCACTCGAAGCCTAGATGTTTCCTGTCGGCTCTGCCGAACCTCTTCCTCCAAGGCAGTCAACCTGGTCGCTACGATGACTGAGGGCGGTGCAGATGATGAAGACTCACATGGATGAAACTCTAAGGGAATGCCCCGTGGCTCGTCTCGGATCTCTACTGATGCCCTTGGTAGATTCACTCTGACCTGACCTAACAGGTTCATCCTATGGAGGTTCGCCACTCCAAACGAAGGATTTGTCTTGCCAACTTGCGAGGAAGGTATCGGCATACCCCAGTGCTCGCCTACCGCACACATTAGGCATGTGAATGACAGTGTCCCTCTCCTCCTGGCCCTCACATATCGGATGATATGTGTGAAATGATCAGTGACAGAAGGCAGAGTCTCGTGCCTAATGCCACCTGTTGCAGAGTGGAGGCCATGAATGGAGTAAGCTCTGTAACGTTCCTCGAACAAGGATAAACGTTCGTGATGAATAGTTTGTGCAGGATGCAGTATGTGGGTAAAAGCATGGAGGCACTCAAGGAGTTGTCGTCATTCCACCTCACTCTCCCACCGCAGATAACTCTAGTCATCTCTATTTTCTCCTCTTCGTTGGGGTCGGGAATGGTCGAATGGGCATTTTTCATTGGCACCCTCATCAATTTCGAAACCAAGGATAGGTTGAGGAATTTGTTGATGCCGTACATGTTGAAGGTAATGGTCATCGAGTCTGGATCAGTGGAAGTGATCCTGGAGTACATGTCCACAACTACGGATGAACGTGCCAATCCACCCCAATCAAGAATGGGTTCCCATCCTATAGCTAGAAGTGTTTCTGCTTCTCTGTAGTCCACTACTACGGATCTGATTACTCTATTTTCTATGAGTAATTTCTTGCCTACGTACTCATTAGGCTCGGGCTCCTCTCTAGCCGGAATTTGGGTCCTAGGGTTTGGTAAAGTGCCGGGTGGAGGTGAATCATCTCCCTCGTGGTCAGATATTTCTGGTGGTGGTGGTAATGGAGCTTGTGATCTCCGGGAAGATGTGGGTTTTGTAACCTTGACCTTCTTGGGAGGGCCTTGTGTTACCTTTGTTCTAACCATGGTTCTAAGAAAATAGGAAATCAAAGTATGGGGATGAAATTCTTACTGATTTGGGAAGCAAGAGATGTTCCTACAATGGAGTTGTAAGAAGGTCTTGAGACACTTGGAGATGCCCTAGAAGGAGTTTAGGGTTTTAGTTTTGAGAAGAAAGGAATTTATGTTCTGAATTCTTCTTATTTATGCCTCTTGGCACGACTCGGTATCACGTTTGGTAGGTCATGGTATCTGTCAAGACTCCTATCAAAATCAAATTTAATTGATTTTTCAATTTAAATTTTTTTATAATTTTTCTATAATTATCCTTGACCCTTTTATATAACAATATCCTTATAATACTAAGTACATTTTTATTTAAAATTATGACAAGTTAACGGGTCAGGTTCAAGATCTGAAAATTAAATAACCTGATTTCTTAAGAATAAATATTTGTTTCATAGTTCAAATAATTTATTCAACCATTTTATCTTTATAACATAATTAGTAATAATTATTCACCTTCTCCGGAGTTTCTTTATTAATTTTTTTTATTTTATTGATTTTTGTTAAGGTTCATTGAACCAGTGCTTTATTCGAAGAGTTCTTAGTCTTAATCTTCCTACACACTAACGTTTGGTATTCTCTAGAAATTCTCAACTAACATTTCCTAATAGTTCTACCCAGCTGTCAAATAGTCTAACCCATGTCTAAGTTCATGTACTAACCTTTCCTACAGATTTCAGCATTTACTTGCACATCAGGGTTAAGGTTTAGTATTGTTTCTATTGTTATGCATGTCAGTGTTTTGATCCTAGTCATAAGAGTATGTTATGTCTAACCATATACCTATCATCTATCTTAATTGAAATTCCTACGAAATTCCTGGAAATAAGTCCTAACTCATAAGTCTCTAAGTTCTCATGCTAATATCACTTAGATGCAACCATCATTAAGTAATCATCACAATTATAGCAGAATTAATACTCAATGATCACTTTAATGTAATTTCACACCAATCAAGCAATTCACAAGAATTACCTAGTTCAAACAGTCCATATATGGCACTCCAAATACTTTAATATACACGCACATACACATACCACATTAATTACTCACATACTATACCAAAGTATATTTCACACAATTCATAATTGTGGCTCCTAGGTTCACATGTTTCTAGGTTTTCATCCTAGGTTTTTCATATACCCTAAGACTTCCCAAAGCCAAGACAACTTAAACCTAGAGCTCTGATACCAACTCTGTCATGCCCCAAATCCAAGATATAAGATCTCGAGGATTCCAAGGAAATGACCTTCGGATCCACCACATGGAAACGGATAACCAGCCACATAATCAACCTAATCCTAGTTGAATCAAAGTCTCAACAATATAATCAACAGCGAAAGTCTCACATAAATAAAACCTTAGCTCAACCAAAATATGTCGAGCTAATAACCCACAAAATAAAGTAACATAATCATGATTACAAGTTTTTGCCCACTAGAGGTCAAACCAAAGTAATTAAAAATCAAGTGTACACCATCATAAAAATCAAGTATTTAAAACCAAAGGGATCTCTTCTACAAACCGGCACATCAAACGAACAGATTATCTGTAGAGTTAAGGATCAGCCAAAGTCTAGTAGAGAAATCCAACGAAGTACAGTAATTATTTTTACACATGCATAACAATACAATTTAGTTCATGCATTTCAACCATCACATACTATCACAGTTATATGTTATCATACTTATCATCATACTAAAATTCACATAATAAGTATGTATATTACAGTCATCATATGCAACCTATTTACACATGGAAATCCAAACAATAATCATATCATCTCAGTTACCAGTTCAAAAAACCCCATAGTCCTACTATGTCAATTCTACCCACATGATCCCATCATGTCTACACGGAATCTACATAGTCTCACTATGTTCCACAACAAAACATACATGCACATTATCCCACCATGCAACATAGGCATAAGCAATCACATAGTCTTACTATGTTCACAAACAAACACCACATGTCCTACCATGCTACGGCCAATCACCACACAACACATATCACATAACAAATAAATAGTATCACTATACTCACAAAAGACACCACATGGTCCCACCATGCTACAGCCAACATTCACAAAAACACATATCATATATCATACACATAGTCTCATTATGCTTACACACAAATACCACATGGTCCCACCATGCTACGGCCAATCAACCAGATCCCACCTTGTTACGACCAATATCTACAAAGTCCCACCTTGCTACGACCAATACGACCCAATCACAATCACAATCAATTCAAGCAAGTCACAATGATAATGCACAAGCAATGAAATACAAGTGCATGATACAATTATGGAGTGAAATGAAGTGCAATGCAATGCGGGTGTAATCAAGCCTAGCCCAATCACATGCTCAATCCAACTCACGACCATACGACCCATCATTTTTGGGACTTTCACCCACGATAGAAGCCACCATTCTTATTCCTTAAGAGACATTCACTCACGGTGGAATACACCAGTAACAACCATTCTTTTAAGGACTTTCACCCACGGAGGAAGCCAGCTGTACTATTCCTTTAGGGACTTGCACTCACGGTGGAAACACACCTGTATTAGTAATCCATTCTTTTAGGGACTTACACCCATAGAGGAATGCCACAATTCTTATTCCTTAAGAGACTTGTACTCATGGTGGAATACACCAGTATCAGTAACCCATTCGTTTAGGAAGCTCACCTCTAACCAGACCTTTCCTTTAGGGACTTGCACCCACGGTGAAAACACACCTGTACAAACCTTCCTTTAGGGACTCTCACTCACGGTGGAATACGCCCATACCATGTCTTTCCTTTAGGGACTTTCACCTATGGTGGAGTAACACCCATCCAAGATCATAACACAATTCATTCAATCATTCAATCACAAACAGCAATCATAGGTATGGATACATCCAGTACCCTCATACTACCAACAACTACTATCATCATAGTCAATCATAAGTCAAACATTGGATGCCATAAGTAGCACTCAACCAATCAAATCCTACGTAACAATTTCTAATCATTCTGATCCAATCTTATGGTCCTATAACCATATCCAAATCATTTGAGTCGATATCACCTCATGTTCCATTCAAATCAGTTTGATATTCCTGAATTTAAGATATTCTCGTATACTTTTCGAGATTCGACCAAATCTAGGTCTTTTGCACACAAACCAACTACATAGGCATGCGTACAACTCAACCAGGGATCTTCCGTCAAAATTTGGGTCCATTTAGACCTCGATAGATCCTCGGTATCTACTGAGTATCCTGCCGAGCTTCTTGGTAGGTCACCTACCGAGGCTCGGTAGCAAGTCCTGAGAGCATGTTATTCTGGGAATTTTTGGTAGGAATTTCGGTAGCTGCCGAGACTCCTACCGAACGTGAAATTCAACCAATTTCTTGGTTTTTCTCCTAGGGCTTCGTGCCTATATCCAAAAATAAGTTTTTCTAAGGTTCTAACCTCCAGTTTTCAGTCTCTGTACCATATTCATATGATCAATACATCATATACATAAAACCTATTTTATTCTACATATCTAAACTAGTAAATCAACCAACATATAATTATGGATCTCAGATTTAACACATGATTAATATGAACATAAAGAACATTAAAATATACAGCAATATAGTTCTAACATGTTAATTAACAAACAAACAACATGGAATTCATTCATTCTAGTTTCACTAGATCTCTAGCCTAACATGCTTTACATTCAAGATCATGCATCCAACTATAACTATAGCATTGATTAAGATGGATAAAAGTATTTACCATAGAAACGAAAGAATCCCTACCTCATCTTCTTCTTCTTTCACTTTTTCTCCACTTTTTCTTCTTTCTCCTTCTTCCCCCTTGGTCTCTTCATCTTTCTTGTTTTTCTGCAAATCTAAACCTGAACTTTTCTCTTTTTTCTCTCGTTTTGGACGTCCAAGCCTAGAGAATGACTCTCTCTCCTCCTCCTAGCTTATAGGTATCCTAACTTACCTTGAACTCTATTAATTAGTTTTTTTGAATTCAAATTTGAATAGTTTAAATTTCAAATAGTAAAGAATCAGTCGTGTGATTAATTATGTTGATTTTTCCCTTAAATAACCTTGCTTTAATTTTAATTACCTGTTTAAGTCCTATTGGACCTCTTATTGGGTTTTGAGCCCAATTCAGTTATATAAGTGTTAAATCTCAATTAGATTTGATGTCCAAGCCAACGTACTTAATTCTTAATTAATTATATGATTGCCCCATACCTTTCCTTAATTCTTAATTAGTCCAATTCTACCTTGTATCTTTCATAAAATTTCCCCTGTGAATTATTAGATTAATTATAATTTAATTCATAATATTCCAGTTGGGTTTAGGTCACTACGTCACCCAAACAAACTCACACCATTACCAACACATCAAACCCACATCTCCTTTAGGTAATATTACCCAAGGAGTGTGTCAAAACTCACAAACCATTTCCTTTCTGGGAACTGGTTAACCCATGGCAGAAAACACCACCTTCTTTTTAGGGAACAAGTTAACCGAAGGTAGAATACCTCTCATTTCCATTTCAGGGAACATGCTAGCCCTTGGTAGAAATCACCCAAACAGACTCACACCATTACCAACACATCAGACCCTCCTAGGAGTTCTGAAAACACAACACATAAACTAATCACCAGACCCTCCTCCCTAAGGAGAGTTCTGAAACACAACAGGGAACCTTATAGGATCACTCCCAAAACCTATACTTAAGACCTTGTCACTAGGGACCTCACACAAATCACACATCTCCATACATTAACTAACTCATTGCCCATACATTAATCACACTCGTATTACACCGGTATCACACATCACATAGTCCCAAAGACTAAAACGCATCAGAATAGTTCACATTACAACAAAACAGAAGCACAAAAAGTCATATAGTTGCATAATTATTTCTACACACATTTCTAAGCAAAACTACTCAACCTGTTGGGGACATAAACTAACTAACCTCAAACTTTGGGGCTTATTGGGCTGGGTCACAGGTTTCGGTCGACTGAAGGTCAAGCCGAAGGTATCGGTCGGTGTTTTCGGTTCATCCTCAAGCTCGGTCGATTAACCAGAGAATTTGGGGACTTTGGTCAGACCGAGGGTCATGCCGAAGGTCATATGAACTCCAGTAAAATACCTAAAATTCTATATCTTTCATATTTTGTCCTAAAAAATCCGTTCTACATTCCAAAATCCACAGATCAACAATCAACACTTCCTATTCCAAATTACATACTCTATATACATTCTTAAGCATAACCTTCAGCAAATAATCATATCATCACACAAATCACAATATCTATCACATATAAATCATATCAAGTTAAATCTCAGTAAACAGATCCTAAGTCATGCATCTCTACCATATTTTTCATGCAAATCAAACCTAATCAGTATACCTAATATTGCTATCATATTCCAATGCAAGTGTTTAGGATAATGTCCAAGGAAACGCATCATCTCTCTTCCCAAGCCTTTTTATGCAACTTTGAAACTTCGGAAGATCACCACAATCATTTTCCTCTTGCTTTCCTTCCTTTTTCTCATTCTCTCTTCCTCTTCTCCTCTTTTCCTCCAATGGTCGAAATCTCCAGATTTGGTTTTTCCCTCCAACCTCTCTTTTTTGGTCATATGATTCACAAAACTAAATCCCTTGATACACACGTCCCTATTTGGAAGGTGTCATGACATCTTTGGGAACTTCCTCTATCTCCTAATTGATAAATTCAAAAAGAAAAGCAAAAATCCAGAAATGAGTAACATGTCCTTACCTCCTCTCATGGGCCAAACGACTTGTCCAAGCCCATCCTAGTGTATACATTGGGCCCAAGGCCCTAATTCCCTAAAATTATTAAAATTACTTTACTTATCCCTTAATTACATTAAGTTCTATGATTCATAGTAGACTCCTCATTGAAATTAATCTAATTTAAATCAAAATTAAGCTAACTTAATCATGATTTAGGATCCGGGTCACCACACCTAAGGGATCTGAAAGTAGTGACGACACGGCCTGCTAAATAATCAGGTCGTACTGGCCCAAAGCCTTATCGTACTGGGGGCCGGCACCTGCAGCCCATTTGTACATCTCAAGTTGAACCTGATCAGGGAACACAATCACAGCTCCAGAATAGCTTGCTTCTCAAAATGAACAATAAACGGCATCTTAGCTTATCACACAAGATTCTCCAGATATGGGGAAATTGTGCTCAACATCAAAATAGAGGGTGACCGTAATTCAGAAACCTTACTGTATGGTTTATCATTCTTCGTTTTCTAAACATGTTTACAGCAAAAAAAAAATATATATATATATATATATATATATATAATCAGGAACGACTAGCTGGTTTTTATTGTTGATGAAACCGAATCAAATATATCAGGATCTAAGAAGAAACTCCTAGTGAATATTGATAGCAGAAGAATGATCCTGAAGAAATAAATAAATATAGAAAGAGAGAGCAATGGGACTAACGTCTCATTCTCATCTTGACGGCTGTAAGAACCGTAAAATCATCTTTGGAAATACATCTCAAGACGAAAAAAATAAAAAAAATACCCATTAATACCAAAGCTTGCGGTGAGCGTGGATCGAACACGCGACCTTCAGATCTTCAGTCTGACGCTCTCCCAACTGAGCTATCCCCGCATCATTGAATACATTATTTCATTTATAGTTATATCTCTGATCAGGGCATGCTTCAGCTCGTTTTCAACAGACTGAGGTGATAACAGGCCGGACTGAAGTCTAAGCATAAATATGTTTGTTGGTCCAAGCCTGATACCCGACTGGCCCGGCCCTAACTTGGGTTATCTTTTATAAAACCACTATAATTGAAATTCTAAGTTACTTAAAAAGGATAATTACGTAAACATAAATTGTAACATATTTAAAATTTAATAAAATTAAAATATATTATATGCTTTTATAAGTAATATGATTAGTAATTATGTAATAACATAATATTTTTTTATAAAAAATAAATAAATACACTAGGTAGTAAGTAGAGAATGCATTCCAGGACTTGGAATGAGTTCTCACAGATAAATGATCATTTGGTTAACAAAGGCATATTGAATTCTAGATTTTAGGAATTACCCATTAGATTATTTTGATTCTATGAATCTCCCATAATAACAACGAGAAATTACCCTTCATCAATGAATCACCTCCGACCTTGATTTTAGATTTTAGGAATTACTTTTGAGCTTTTTACAATGACAAATTTGTAAATATTATTCTTTTCATTTCAAATTATTTTCGAGTGTTATTATCATATGTAAAAGGAAATAATTGTACAAAGATTAAGTGTCTTCCAATTTATATAAAAATAATTATAATTGAAAGAAAAAAATTTGATCATAACTCATTTTAATACACGTTGACCAACATTCATTTTGTTACATATTTCCCATAATGAATTTAGAAAATTGATTATCGGAATGAGTTCCTGATCGAGAATGACAGCGATATGAGACTTCAGCTTTTTTTTCCTCTATTTTTAAAAGTCATACATCAGACGTCTCTGATCATCCAATCGATTTCAGTCGATGGATCTTGTTAAGGTACCAAGAAAGCACGCTGGACATGCGCAACACTGAGGTAATTCTTCCTCCACTAGATATTAATCGCCATCGACATCGTGAGTCTTACGTTACCAAACGTTTTGTTATCTGAAACATCATATTGAGTTCGAAGAGTTAGAGTCAAAAGTCAATTGCGTCCACAGTTGTGTCTGACGGTAGCCACGTGATGGGCCTTTAGCACGTCATACCTGATAATAAATTCCTTTCAAAACTCTATATATCTCTCTCTCTTTCCAGTGATGCATCCCACATGGACCATCTTTTTACTCCATTGAATTGACGGCTTAGATTCCTTGTCTGCCACAATCAAAAACACCATATGGTCATTGTTATCTTGTTTTGACCTTTCTCCATCATATCTGACATTCTAATGCACCAAACAATCAGACGGCTATGATTATCTTATGGAGATACAGTGTGTGTGACCAGTGCAAGGGTTTATCGCAGAAGATTTTTATCCAATCCCATCCATTTGATAAGCACGTGAGGAAATACAAACTCAAACTAAACCGGTAATACAATATTTATTTGCTTTAATGTAATGAATATATAAAAAAAAGTAAAATAAATGTATATCTTTATATAAATAATATATATATATATATATATATATATATATATATATATATATGATTTTAATATAAAAAATATGTGTAAATAGAAAGTTAAAAGGGTTAGTCGGGTTACATGATCAAGAAGTCCAATCCGAACCCAACACCTTGTATGCGGGTTATATATAGATTGACCCATAAGCAACCTATTTATAAAATCCTGGACAGTGCCCATGCCGTGCCGTGGACCATATACCTTGGGCCGGATCCGCACATGCGGACCTAACCAGTTGTTCGCCCCTACATTCATGGGATCTAAACTCATATATTAGCGGATCCGACCAGTACACACCATGGAAACAAGGTTCGGTTCAAGCAATACACTCACAGATAGTTCACACGTGTTGCACACTAGGTAGGTTTCTGGTGACTACAATCCACGTATGTTGAGGATACTCATATTCTCTCACATATCTCGAGATCAGAATAACTAGAATAACTAAATCCAGATTGAGCCTAAACCATTATGATATTGTCGTTTTCAAGACGTTTGATCAAACCGAGTATAGAGAAGAGGGGTGAGAAGGCTTGGAAGGTAGATTACGGTTACAGCTCTACGACGGAAGATGCTTTAGTCCAAACTGATGCCACCTTAGGAGTTGTCTTTCACAAGTCTTCCCAATACACTATATCTCTGTCTCTATCTATTTTGACTGAAGTCTCTACAAAGATTTCCTTAGTACAGATCAAGATGCAGTCTCTCACTTTAGTCTCTTTCTCTAGGCTCACCCTTTAACTTGTTTCTCATCTCCTTTGCCCAAGCCTCTTAGGCTTTATATAGCTAAAGGAGAGTCTATAGCATAATGACAAGTGTCATAATTCCTCTCATTTTGTATTGACTCTGTCACATCAATATTGTAACAGCCAAATTAATAATATTGCAACGGTCAATTTAGTGCGTATCTAATTAATTGCCAACTCATTAGATAATACCTTGTCGTCGTTTGACATCGTCGAATCATATGTTGGCAAGCTGAAGTTCAATTCGGTTGCCACTAACACCACGCCCATAACTGTCATACCTTAAGGACCACCAAAATCCCCCTTGATGAGCTCTCGCCTAGGACGAAGATCCACTCTCCAATGAATACCTGCAAGTCTCATACACATAAGTAAAAAATCACTTAATCAATTATATATAAATTGGTCACGTTGTACCGAGCACGACTCTCAGTTTGGTCAATTCATTCTATGTCGGAGTTCCGAACATCTAAAAACCAGGCATTTCTAAATCTCTGGAAACACCTGGATGGGCGAAAATGGGCCATGATTGAAGGTTGTAAAAGATCCAGATCGCGTACCTCGATACACACAAACCCGAATCTGTAGCAGAAGCTCTATATCGAACCGGATAACATTCCAAGTCGGAATACGTGATTACTAGAACCACATACAATGAACCCACACTCAATCGACCTAGGACTTTGTATGAAACACCAATAGCAAATCCAAATCTCTTGAAGAAGAAGAGATGAAGAGAGGAGAGAGTTGTCTATGGGTGGATCCCCAAAAACGTGAATAGTAACTTTGTGGGTACGAATGAGGAGTCTTCTACATATAGAAGACTCAACTCAACTCTACCTAGGGCTCTATCTCTTAATCTCATGAGGAAAGAGTTATCCACATCCACACTTCTAATCAAGTATGGAAGTCCATTAAGTAGGGATCCCGGATCGGCCCAAACGAATTGGGCCAACCAGGTCGACCCATCTCTAAAATCTAACAATGACAAACAAGGATATTGCTTGGGAGGACCCAGGCAGGCCTGGACACCCACCATTGCTAAGGTGACCGAGCACCCTAACACCTCCAGAAGCCTAGGCCTTTTTGTCGGGGTCGTGTCGGGCACCTGACAGCTAGGGAGATGTTGGGGGTGTCTGTCGTGCCCGATTTTGGCCCAACGAGAGCACTGGCTAAATTTATTGGTTCTCTCGTTTTAATTCTTTGGACAAAATGCTTGTCTCAATTCCTCTCATGGCATTTGTTGACCGGTCCGAGACATTAGATGTGCTTATCAAAGTCTCAACTTATCTGTCATAGATGCCCAACGAAATCCAATATGTTCAAAGTCAAAAATTATTAATTTCTCAAATCTCAATTTTATGCCAACATGTAAATCCAATAAATAATAAAGTAGGTTGTAATAAGGTAGGTTGTGGCCTACTACATCACCACATTATACTAGCATGACATTGTTGTCAAAATAATCATCAAAGACATATATATATACACTTATTCACTAGTCTAGTCTAGTAGGTGTAGGGGGAAGACTAACTAAGAAAAATAAGGGGGAAATTCATTTTTAGTGGTCTTCTTTTGTAAATATTTTAAATTCGGTAATTTTTTTTAAACTTTATCAAAATAGTTGTCCTTTTTCAATTGTGTTTAAAACGAGTGTTTCCTCTCTTTCAGATTCTTCTTTGGTTGGTGCATCCCTATTCATTAAATAGTACAAAAGGATGCACCATCTAGTGGACAATAATGCATTATCTAGTGGGCTTGTTCTTGCAAACTTGATAGTGCAAGGGTGCACTACCCATTGGACATCTCTTACGCACTTAGACATGCAAGGATGTACCATACACTAATTAGTGAAAAAAACTGGAAGAGAGAGATGAACTTAGGAGTATTTTGGAAACGAGAGGTCGTGCTACAATGCACTACCACTCGTTTTAAAACATTTTGAATGTTTTTATAAAGTTTCAAAAAAGAATTACTGAGTTTAAGATACTTAAAAAAAAAATATAAATAAAAATGAGTTTCTTCAAAAATAAAATAAAAAAATCCGTTTCATATCTTATCGGGATGAAATACATCCATAAAAGCTTACAGAGAAGTCTATGGTTGAAATTTATTGTTGATGCATATCCATTGATCATCTCTATAATTTTTAATTTCTTTCCAGGCAAGCTAGGAAGGTTTAGTGGTAGACCCAAAGTGCCATTCGATTATTGTAAGAGAGAAAGGTCCTCTCTATCAGTCACTACTAAACAGTCCAAACCAACCTAAAACTATCAGAAAGCAACCAACTTTGAATAAAGTCCTTCACTTCTTTAATTCTTCTCGGTTAGGTTTTCAACGAAATGACTTTTGAAGCAACTTTCAACTTTTGCCATTTCATGCATGAGAAAATGAATGTGGATGATGTTTCACATATCCATGGCTCAATATTGATCCGTTAAAAAATGTCATCTTCTTATTATTGGCCATTTATCAAGATCAAAATGGTTAGGATAATTTGATCCAGAACTTGAAAGATCTGATAGGTTGGATTCATCTAATGATGGGTTGTGGCTCTCTTCAAGACTCAAGAAGAAGAAGTGTTTGGCATGAAGAATTTAAAACTGTTTTGTTGCTTTGGTTACCTAAAAAGCAAATAAAGAAGAAGACGTAACATAGAACGGTGAGTGAGAGAATTGAACGTCTTCCAAATTATATTAGAATATTTTATATTATTAAGGGAGAGGGTCCATCGAAAAATGAGCCAAGATATTTTTAATTTTTTTAAAAATAATCTTTAATATATAATAAAATATTTAATTCATTTAGAGATAATATTGTCTTTTGATTTTTTTTAAGAGACGGCGGTTAAATTTTCAAAATAATCGTTTTTATCTCTTTCAATTATTAAAAAATAATAATAATGAAACAATTAAACAATTTCACCTTTTCCAATTATTTAAGAAATGACGTGGAAATAGAACTGTTAGCACGTTTTAAAAGTCTATCAATGTGCTCTACATATGCCACCCGCTAGTAATAACCAAAAAAAAATATTACTAATATTATTATAACTTTTGTGCATCGACAGTCCCAATCTAAAAATACAATATTGTTTGGCAAACCACAAGACGATAATCAATTTAACCATCCAACTTGTGCCCAAAAAACAATTGATCAAAAAGGCATGGATCTTTACATTGGTGGTCTCCTCTAGTACTGTTATGGGTCGGGTCTGCTCAGGTCCACCATGTGAAAGAATTGCTTGGGCATGGGCAAGGCGTAAACGATAGGGGCTGGGGATCGGACCAGTTCCAGCCAATCCTAGTCTGGACCGGTGATACCATCCGATCTAGATCTAATACAAAAAATGGGTCGCTATTTTTTTAAATTAAAAAAAATTAGATTGGTTGGACCGGTCTAAATCAATACTTGTCTGGACCGTTCAAATCATAAATTTAAAAAAAAAATTAAAAAAATTGGACTGGTTGTAACGATCACCGGATCGGTTCCAACCGATCCTGATCCGGCTGGCAGTACCATCCAATGTGAATCCAATACAAAAAGTGGATCGCTAATTTTCTTTTAAATTAAAAAATTGGATCGACCAGCGGGTCCAAATCGATACCGGTCTGGACCGTTCAATTCATAAATTTAAAAAAAAAAAAATGGACTCGTACTGGCCAGTCCTGACTACAGACCAGTATCGGTTGTACTGGCCGATCCAATGCCTCACGATGCAATAGTTGTGTCGTGGCTGGAGAACGGACCAGTCCTGACCGGTCTCAGTACGGACTGACCGCTACAGACCAGATCGGTCTAATCCTTTCAACCTTGGGCATGGGCACATCTGTTAATGAGCCGGTCCTGCCCCACCGGTTCTCTCTCTCTCTCTCTCTCTCTCTCTCCATATATTCCATGCCTCGAAAACCCACAACCAGATTCTTTAAAAGCTCTCTCTCGCTCTCTTCGCTTATGAAAAATCATCTCCTGATTTTCCCCTATTCTTCCTCTTCCTCTACATTCTCCACTTAAATGGCCTCTGTTTCTCAAATTTAATTTCCCTGAATTCCCTCTAATTTTTATCCAGTTTCTGATCATCTCTTCCTCATGGAGAAGAAACAATGTGAATTGGGTTCTCTTTCTTCCAATGCTTTCAATGAAATCAAGGGTTTCATCTTAAGAACATCCTCTTCCTTATCCTCTCTGCCTTCAGATCCTCTGTTCTCAGTCATCGTTGCTCTGTACAGTTTAATCCTCCTATATTTCCCGCAAAAATTTCTCAACCTCGTTTTCTCTCCCGTTTTGATCTCAACCGGAATTCTGTTGTCAATCATTCTTCGATTGGGGGAAAATGAAAACGAACTGAAACAGACTGATTCAAGAGAAGCCGTAGAAATCGATACACCAAACGAAGATCACAAATGTACTAATCGCCAAGCCGACACAGAAACCGAAACCGAAATGGGTTTCTATCCAAAACCATTTTACTCCGACTCGTTCATCGAATGGAACGTGAGAGCTCCATTAGAAATCATATACGAAGAGTACGAAGGAGAAGAAGAAGACGATGATTCGAACGAAAAGGAGGAGAAACGTCAACTGGGTATCGAGAGAATGTGTTCTTTGTCACTTTACTTCCCGGAATCTGACACAGATAGCTCTTCCACCGGTGATTTTCCAGAAATGTACGGGTGGGATTCGCCGGAAGATACGTGCTTTAGATGGGACGAAGAGGACAGAGAAGGTTTAATCGAGATACAATTGGATGTTAAGAGAAGTTCAATGTTTCATGTTGAAGAGGAGAATCTTATTGAGATCGAGATCTCACCGGCGAGAAATATTTAGTTTTCCGGCGAGAGTCAGATTAAGCTAACTCGGATATGTGAAAGGTAAGTAGGTGTTTGTGTCGTTGGAGAGAGTGTGTGAGAAAGAGAGGATTGATTGAATTGAAGGATTTAGCGTTGACGTTGTATGACATCTATGTTCATGTACATTAATTAATTAATCACGACGTTTGAAGTTTTGACGAGTTGGTTAACCATATGACTAATGAATGCGGATCCTCTGTGATGAAGCATGGGAAAGACATCCGAGGGCAAAATTGTAATTTATCCTTTACTTTAACCAAAACTCCTCGACACACAAAAGTTGTTCGAATACATTAATATTAATATTGATGATTATTTCTATATATATAGTATAATATATGAACATATATGTTTACTATTAATATAAGAATATTAATTAAACCGAGCTTAGGTTACCAAGGTTTAAAGGATCGGATCGATCTGGTCCCAAGCCACAATACAACATATGTATCGTGAGAGTTTGGACCGGACTGGTACAACCGGTTCAGTTTTTTTTTTATTTTAAATTTATAAGTTAGACAGCCGATCTAATTTTTTTTTTTTTTTTTTATAAATTTAAGCATGGTCACTTTTGTACCAGATCGGGATCGACTGACACTAGACAATACCATCAGTCCGATCCCTGATTCCAAGACTTTAAACCATCGAGGTTACCTAAGCTCAAGTCAAGCTTGTTAAAATAAATGACCCCCTCTTTGGGCCCAAGTTTGGCTCGCAGGCCTAATTATAGAGCTCAAGCTCGGCTCATGCAAGCTGAGCCCAAGCTAGCTCAACTCATTAACAGCCCTAAGTTGGAGAATTCCTGATCAAGAATTTTATCATTACTCTTTCCCAAAATAACCTTCACTACAAGAGTTTTGGAGGGTATGTTTAGGGGTGTACAAAAGGGCCTTTCGTGTTGGCCCTACACGATGAGGGCCGTTCCTTTTGTGCTGTGCCGCGCCATGCCTAATTTCAGGCATCTCAGGCTCATCACGGCTTGGGATTCGATAATAATCGTGCCGTGTCATACCTGGCCGAGCTTCGTGCTTTGCCTTCCAATCGAGTCTGGGTCATGCCATGTCATGCCGTGGGGCATGACCCCAAACCCAACACGACACGATACCATGGTCGGCATGCGAGGCCTAGCCCATTTATACATCCCTAGGTTCATGTTCATCCATAAGAGAGAAGGATGACAGATACATGAGAAATATAAAGTAGCTCTTAAGGAGATGGTGACATAGCCAAAAAAGGAAATGTCTACAATCAAAATTTTTATGATGTGTACTTGACGAGACAAAGCACAAGTTACTTTCACTTGACCATGTTCTAAAGTAGCTCAGACAGAAGACAACAATCCCCAGCCCTGTCCATTATTAAAACCAATAATTCATCTGAAAGAATTTTCATAAGCTCACTGCCCTGTTATGAAGATCAAATCAACTCTATTTATGACGAATCACATCACAAGGTAAGGTGAACTGAAATCCTTATCTTGATCATGTTCTTTGTGAACACAGAGCTTGATTAGACTAATCAAGGTAAGGTATTCCCAAAATCCTAACAAATGAAGTACGAGGGGAAGCAAAGTAAATGAATTTTGTCTTTGTCTTGAAAGCAAAATTCAAGGATAGACCACATACCTGGAAATTCAGGTATTGTTGCTGAGATGGAAGTGATTACAACACTGTATGACCAAGTGCTAGGAATTTTCTTTACCCGAATTCGGATTTCGGCATTCCCAAGTCACAGTCAAAGCTCTTACTGGAACCAAGAACAATTTACCTGTGACAGTTGAGAACTATTTTGATGGGGATTCTAAACTTAGGTTAATAATATTCAGGTTTTCCAAAATTGCATATAAAAGCATGCCTTGTATGCTAAAGACCATAACTTGGCTTGATTTTCTGTTTAGTTTTAGGAATCAGGCAAATGGCTTGAGCTTTTACCTGATCAATATAGGCAATAGCAAGTAAAGAACTATCTCTTTTACCAAACAAAAGATAATAGGATTCTAGGTCTCCCCTAAGGGGAGTGGTTGGTGCACCATCACCGCAGGCTACCTAAAAAAAAAAAGCAGTAGATATCGTTTGTCGTGAGATGACTGAAGCATCAGCTGCAGCGTGCATCCGAGTACGTCACATGTCCATAAGCGTGCTCGGATACACGCCACACATCCCGATGAAATCAGGCCTTTTAGATGTCTACATGCATGGCATGCATCCGCACACGCTTGTGGACGCGTGGAGTGCGCGGATGCACGCTGCAGCTGATGCTTCAGTCATCTCGCTCCAAATGATGTGAGGCCAAAAAAAAAAAGGAAGAAAAGATAATAACTTGCATTGTAATGAAATAAATCCATGTCAGCCAACCAATTAATAATGAAACTAATAGATGGTGTACTCCTAAACAAATAAATTGATCCAACTCAAAAGGGAAGATTTTGCATTAGTATCTCAATTTCAATTCAAAATGCCATGAAACTACTACATAAGAATACATATGTTTCTCTTATGGTTTATTAAACAGTAATGAAATTCTATAAACCTAACTTACCTAAAGGGAAATAAAGAATGGGAATTTAGAAGTAAAGCCATGCTCTGCTAACCAAGGAACACAAGTTATGCAATTGGTGGTGCCCACCAACTGAATAAGACTTCCACATTTGAGCCAGTGGGCTATGAATGAAAGATACTTTCAAGTCTTGTATTATTCAGTGCTTTCATGGAAAGCTGTAGCCAATTTATAAAGTCATCCTTCATATAAAGCTCCAAGATCAGGAAACCAAGATGCAAGGCATAGAACTTGACATACCAGCCCTACTTATTGGGGTCTCCAATGTCAGGACTGGGTACCCATTGATAGCAGGCAAATACTCGTTATGTGGTTATTGCACTTTACTTCTTGGAGTGAAATATGAATTGGGGGATTTTCAAGGAATTTCCTTGAATGCTCACATCTAGACTCTCGTTGATTTCTCTTAGGATTCCATGCTAGCTATTCTAGTGCTGTTTTAACAACTACCATGGATGAGCATGTTTTTGTCATCGATCATATCATATTGTCAAATGAAGGAGTGAGCTTTGCCAATGTTCAAGCATTGATTTTGCTGGATAGATGAATAACAGAAGCAAAAATTATTAAAATACAAAAATTGAACTCGATATACATATACGAAAAATCTGTCGAGAAACTATTATATACACATAGACCTTCCCTTTTTGTTTTGTCTTGCTTTTATTATTTTGAGATAGAGATACGCACATGAATAAAATTCTAATGAACTAATTGCAGTAGAATATGTGCTAAGGCTTAGAGTGTTATACTGTTGCAGCCAAACCTGATCTTGGAATCCGGTATTCAGAAATCAAACACTCCAAACTATAGTAAATTAATTCTAGAGAAACACTAGGAATGTTCCAAAGAAGCCTGTGCAAACAACTAAAGGAATATGGAGAAACAAAGCAACCAAATATAAAATTTACATGTGTATCTACAAGGAGGTTACACTTAAGGGTATGCTAAAGATAGAGATACAGAAATGCATTCAGAACCTTACAGCAAAAAAATGGAACACTCTCACTAAACAAGGGAGAACCTTCATGATATCTTCACAAACATTGAAAACACTGTGAAAGCAACCACTTAAACAATGGGACTGCATGGTTTTAGCAAAGACAAAAAGAAGACACTTGAAAGGGACAAAAACACAGAACATCTCTAAGAGAAAATCTTAATCAAAGAAACCCCTTTTTCAATGGACCAAAACAATCATGTATAGATCTCCTCTTGCATCAATGGAAACTTTTGCAAAACCCCAGATACTTTTAAGTTACACTCAACATTCTCTGGTTTCAAATGCTTTCGTAACATAGACTCTTCTACTCTCCCCAAAGTACGTGTGTCGACACAACATGACATGAGTATGGGATCTGTGTTGGATCCTTCACAGCTGTGTCCAGTTTTTCTTTAACAGATGTTTCCTCTACTCTACACAAATGCCTCCTTTATCTTCATTCTATACTTAATTTTCAAGTTTAAAATGAGTAGAAATTGATAGGATAATATCATATTTTGGTACTACTTAGCATAAATAAGTTCAAAATTTATAATACACAGGCCAAGTCTCCGTGTCCTATGATATAAGGACGAGACAAGTCTGACACATACACACAAGCATCCAGTTCCACTACTGTTTAGTTGTAACAATTCAAAAGAACTTCGAATGCAAGATTACCTGTGGTTACTATAATTTAGCGAATACTCAAGTATGAGTATAAACAAGCTATAAAAGCAGAAATTACACCAGAAGGTTCAGTCACCTGCTTATTGTGGCCCAAAATACTAATAAGCCACACCAGAATGGTTGCTTGCCCCATATATAAAGTATGACCTGACAGTATCCTTAACAGGCAAACCAAACCACCGTAGGAATTATTTTCTCAGGGCACCATAACTCCGTGTTACCTGCAAACAAAGACAAAGTTAGATCAAATGCATGCCAGAACAAGGAAAACTGTTCTAAACTGTATAATGAGAACATGATCACCTTTCAGTATATACCAATGCTAACAACTAAAACAAAAACACCATGGCTGAAAACTAATAAAAGTCGATAAGAAATTGGTTGTTATCATGCTCGGTATTCACACTGGATTTCACTATTAGTACTCTGCACCAGATCATTCCAGTTAGAAATGTTTGATCAATACATTTAACCATAGTTTGGACCATCAAAGATTTTAGCTCTTAGGCCAAGTAGAAAAATATGCTAGCCAATTGGGAAATGCTTCAGTAAATTCAAAGTACACAACAATAGAGTTCAAGAGATACATACCGTGGGGTATCTAAATTGAATAGTATCTACATAATTATCCAACCACTGAATCTTTCTGCTCAAAATAGGAAAAGAATGCTTTCTTTACTTAATTGCTTGAGGAAAAGAATGTTTTCTATTACTTAATTGCTTGGGGAAAATAACCACTGTGATGATGATGATTTGAAGTTCTCTGTCTTTTTGCAGTATTTGAAAGGTGGGATGCACCAATGCGTTGCTTATTGGTACCCCTCATGCATTATCTACACGAAAAAATAGATAGATCATAGTTTTAGAAGCCCTAATTTTGTAGAACAGTGTTCTATTTTTTTTATCATAAATGAAATTTTAATATGTTAAACATAGAGATAAAATACCTAGATAAAAAGAGTGTAAGCTGTTGTAAAGCATGTTTTTGTGAGAGAGTCACCAATAATAGAATTTACTGATCAACGGGAACCTAAATCGACAAGCGACTGTATCTCGTCTCTAAAAGAATCAAAAGAGCAAGATTGAGTGTCCGTTAGCATGGGCGTGTAGGACTAGGGGAGAGTGTGTAAGAAGTTTGTGATCTCTTTTCAGAGCCACGTTTAAGCAATCTTTCATACTTCTCCCGTTACCCCTAATCTAATGGTGGCTTTAGACTGCACCTAAAACAGGTTGCCTACGTACCCAAATAGGGATCAAGTCAGACGTAGTTCAAGGTCCATTAAAAGAGAAAGGCAAATAACAACCGCTGAACATGGGTCGAGTCAGCTTAAGGGAATAGTGGTCAAGGTGCTCGAAATTCGTGAGCACACGTCAAAGATGCGTTTTCAGAGTCTATCCCATTAAGAAAATTCTCCAACCCAATTCTTGAAGAATGAGCTACTATTTATAGTGTTTAGGAGAAAGATAACTGTAATTAGAAATCCGTTAGGCGGTTACTAACGGTGTTAAAATGCTTACCCGAGGCAACACGGTTTAGTTACCCCAGTCTCTTAAGTGGACCAATCCAGAGGCATGTTCGTGATTACACATTTGCCATTGGGAAACCATGACATCACACATAATCCATGACACGTCAAGGAGCTGGTGATTCTCACTTGTGGGTCATGCTTGTGGTGCCGCGGTATGGACGACGGCGATCAGTGGTTTGAATGTAGTATAAATTGTTTTAGCCTTGGAGTGGTTGGGACTATCTAGTCTTAGCACTTTTGAGGTTCTCAAACCTTAGTGCTTTGGG